>JAVTVY010039689.1:0-184247 GCA_036873755.1 Hanleya hanleyi | reverse complement strand
CCTTAATAGTTGGGTTTCTGTTCTGAATAAGGTAGCTTGCATCCATCGTCCTTCTGCTCTGTTGTTTGCCTTTATAATTGGAGATTCAAAACGTTGGTTGGCGACAATTACGATAATAGACTTTAATGGAAAGCTGAATTGTCAAGTGTTAAACAAACCAGTCGTCTACTATAAAATATAGTTCTGGGCGCTTAGAAGCAAAAATGTAAAAAAAAAACCCGAACAAAACGCTGCTTACATGTACAATATGGCATTTAGTGAGGCAGCTCAATAAACTGTTGATCACACTGCTCTGCCACATGTACACACACTCGTGATATAACTGATAATTTTTTCTAGAATATTACAGAGCTGAGGGGTTCTAGCACCTCTGGTGCCTCATGTTAGTAATTAACTTTCACAACTGCCTCCCGTATTATAGAATGTATCTGAACAGTTGTCAAAGCAAGTTGTGGAACCATATTTATTGTTCTCTCCTCAAAATTTATAACACAAAAATCTGATGGAAATAGGGCTTACATTTACCATTAAATGGTAGCACCTTAGCAAAGAAACACACATGTGCCATTGTCAGTTAGCCCTTATTATAATGTTACTGTTTAGTTCAGCTGTCTAGCCTGTTCAACACATGTTTTGAATTGTTGTGGAGTTTACAGATTATAGATTACAGATTAAAATAAGCAGCATCTAACACCTACTGGAACCAATTTTTTGGGGGGATCAGAAGTTTGTGAAAACATCCATCAAGATAGCACTGATCGGTCAGGGAAATAACTTTAAATGGAAGAAAGTCCTGTCCATCTCTGTAACTATGCAATGTGGTCACAGAAAGTGACCATCCTCCTCTCTCAAATTTAAAAGCCCATCTTATCAGATTTTTGGAGGTCGGAAGACCGTGAATACGCGTCAGGATAGCTGTGGGATCAGGGAAAGTAAGAGA
This sequence comes from Hanleya hanleyi, assembly GCA_036873755.1. Lineage (NCBI taxonomy): Eukaryota > Metazoa > Mollusca > Polyplacophora > Lepidopleurida > Hanleyidae > Hanleya > Hanleya hanleyi. The sequence continues at coordinate 183,307 of JAVTVY010039689.1, read as the reverse complement.
GGAGTAGAGGGGGACTATTACCATGCCTTTATGGAGAAATAATTGGACGATTTGCTAAATATTCTGTTGAAATAGAACTTTTTGAGCTATGTGTGTACTAACAAAGTAGAATCCTGGATGGTTGGACTGGGGCTATTCGGCCAACGCTTTGGCAATAAGCCAATGATACGCGACTGAACTTTCTTTTACAAATGCAACCGGTTATCAGATTTCTTGTATTCATCACGAAGACTGTACACGACTGGTATAACAGTCTTCCGTAAATTTGATCGCATTTGTCAAAGAAAATTTGGTTGTGTGTTGATAGAAAGACAAGTATAAGATATTACTTGTTTATTTGTCCTACTCTGGTAATAAAACTCACTGCAGGTACATGTAGAGTGATATCAAGAATATTTTGCTGGTACATAAAAATCTATATTATGAATTTATTTCTCGAGACATATATTCATCCCAAGGCCAATAGTATCCTGGTGCCAATTGGTTTGAACGGCTATTAAAACAGTATTTTTCAGTTATCATAAGACTACAGGCAACATTTGAGTTTTAAATTGTTTTACAATGTAAGAAGTGCACATTAGTTCCAACACGCCTCTCGCAAGGCACACTTCAACCCTTTCAGTCAGGCGAATTCGAATTGTAATTATTAAGGCCACCCCCTGAAGGGGAGGGGGCCTTATTGGAATGGGTTTAGTCTATGGGCCAGTTTTGCTTGGTTTCCAAGAATTCCCGAGAGAACAAAGCAGAATTCCGAGTTCAAACCCCTGGATAAAATGGAGAGGAGGTTTATATCTAGCTGGGGATTGAATTTGGGCTGTCTCAGATGAACGGAAGTGTGTCTTTCAAGCCCAAATTGTTCATCAAAAATTCTACACTTCCGGTTTGAAAAAGGCCAGTTGCAACAACAACTTGCGCGGAAACGTCTTTGTGCATACGCAGAGCATTGTGGGAGTTGGGCTCTCGCGAGACTTTTACGAGAAAAATTAATACAGCCTCCAGTTGCTGAGATAGCCTGACAGCGAACGCTTCATAGGGATATCATGAATACATTTTGGCAGGTGATGTATCAGTCTCTAAGCCGCCAGGACTTCATACTTACAGGTGACTGCTTCAGTTCAGGCCACAAAAGTTTGCGGGAACGATCGTTCAGTTCACATGGAGGTTACGCAAAATGAAATAAGCGGGAACGTTTTTTTGTTTGCGTAAAAATGAATCGTATGTTGCCGTCAAGTCAATTTTTTACATAAATTATCTTTTTCGCCGCTGTCAAAACTGCAAAGTATGAATATCAATACAGTGAATTAAATGTTGGATCACATTATCACGATCGACGTCTCGTCCATGGTGCATGGCAGGGGATATTCTGATAACTTGCGTCATTCATTCATTCACTCACTTTCATTATCGCGGTTTATTTCCGGGTGTGCGCAAAGGCCAACTGTGCAAAGTTTGGACGGATGCAGAACGTAATGAATGCCTGGTAGAGCTTGGGAAGCAGCATGGTCATCATGGCGGAATTTTCAGTTAACATCGTCTGTTGAGCAAGACGCTAAGTTTATAGTTTTGTCCGTAATAAATACGGTAGGCCTATTTGATCAATTGATCGTTGTGACTCTTTTCAATTCATGGGTGTCAATAAGTTTTTAAAGCTTAGTTGTCATATTATCACAATCAAGGCAGATTATAGACGGAACATAAGCAGCAAGTCTTTTTTTCTCTCGCGGCTGGAGACCAGTCGTCATAGATGCATGCCGAGTTGAGCCCTGTTGAAGAAGCTGTATTTCTCACCTAAATTTCCAATAGGGGGAAACTCAAGCGATGAAACGGTCAGTTTTGATGATATTTCTCCTGATGACAAATATAACTTTGTCGAAATATTGAGACTGTCAATATGCGTTTGTTAACTTTATTCGGAGTGACTTTTCTTATGCATTAGGCCTACACTCATTGTTCCGAATTTGTAGGCTTCACACCATCGTGTACCTTTTACTCATGAAATAAAGATAAAATTACTTTTGCCTTTCCGGAAAATAGAAACCAAATTATTTATTAAAAAAACGAGCATCTGTCCATCTTTTAACACGTAAATCTTTCAGCACATCTGTGGATCAGCAGCTATTGATAATTGTTCTTAGTTCTCATTGGCGACTGTTAAATGTATCTGCCATGGAGGTATTACCTGTGACGAGTCTGGTGAGTAAAGATCTGAATCTGCTGAATAATGCAATCCTACATGTACATGTACAGTTGTATAATATCTGTACCAGTCTAAACATTTTGGGTGGCCTTTCGAAGTCCATGAGTTCTAGTTATAATTACCGGTACTTATATCAAATTTTGTTAGATCCCATTAAACATCTATGCTCGATGTGATCACCTTTTGAAGGAAAACAAAAGGTTTCAAAACATTACAGGTAAGAAAAATCTTTTATCTGAATCAACAACAGTTTACAGCATATCATAACCAGCACTAGACCAGATGGAAGCTTGGAGCTCCGGTGGTGGAGCTTGGAACACGGAGATGGAGCTTGGAACTCGGAGATGGAACTTGATCGAGAAAGCTGGAGCTTGAATCTTTGGAGCCGGAACTTGAAACTACGGAGCTGGAACTTGGAACTTGGGAACTAGGGAACTTTTGGAACTTGAAACTTGAATTAGGGTGTCCCATGGGTATACTTCTATGTATTGAGAGACACACTGGTCAAGTGAGAAGGGAATTCCGTCATTACTGGCAGATTCCCCCAATGTCACTTCCTCTTAGTTTGAGGTGTGACACTTCCTCATATTGTTGAAATGAAAAGAAAAATGTGAAGATGCAATATCGATTCCCCCAATGTCACTTCCTCTTAGTTTGAAGTTTGACACTTCCTCATATTGTTGAAATGAAAAGAAAAATGTGAAGATGCAATATCGATTCCCCCAATGTCACTTCCTCTTAGCTTGAAGTTTGACACTTCCTCATATTGTTGAAATGAAAAGAAAAATGTGAAGATGCAATATCGATTCCCCCAATGTCACTTCCTCTTAGTTTGAAGTTTGACACTTCCTCATATTGTTGAAATGAAAAGAAAAATGTGAAGATATCAATATCGATTCCCCCAATGTCACTTCCTCTTAGTTTGAAGTTTGACACTCCCTCATATTGTTGAAATGAAAAGAAAAATGTGAAGATGCAATATCGATTCCCCCAATGTCACTTCCTCTTAGTTTGAAGTTTGACACTTCCTCATATTGTTGAAATGAAAAGAAAAATGTGAAGATGCAATATCGATTCCCCCAATGTCACTTCCTCTTAGTTTAAGTTTGACACTTCCTCATATTGTTCAAATGAAAAGAAAAATGTGAAGATATCAATATCGATTCCCCCAATGTCACTTCCTCTTAGTTTGAAGTTTGACACTTCCCTACATTGTTGAAATGAAAAGAAAATGTGAAAGATGCACACGATTCCCCCAATGTCACTTCCTTAGTTTGAAGCTCATTACCTCATTGTTGAAATGAAAAGAAAAATGTGAAGATGCAATATCGATTCCAATGTCACTTCCTCTCAGCTTGAAGTTTAATATTCTCATATTGTTGAAATGAAAGAAAATGTGAAGATGCAATATCGATTCCCCCAATGTCACTTCCTCTTAGTTTGAAGTTTGACACTTCCTCATATTGTTGAAATGAAAAGAAAAATGTAAGCATGCAATATCGATTCCCCAATGTCACTTCCTCTTAGTTTGAAGTTTGACACTTCCTCATATTGTTGAAATGAAAAGAAAAATGTGAAGATGCAATATCGATTCCCCCAATGTCACTTCCTCTTAGTTTGAAGTTTGACACTTCCTCATATTGTTGAAATGAAAAGAAAAATGTGAAGATATCAATATCGATTCCCCCAATGTCACTTCCTCTTAGTTTGAAGTTTGACACTCCCTCATATTGTTGAAATGAAAAGAAAAATGTGAAGATGCAATATCGATTCCCCCAATGTCACTTCCTCTTAGTTTGAAGTTTGACACTTCCTCATATTGTTGAAATGAAAAGAAAAATGTGAAGATGCAATATCGATTCCCCCAATGTCACTTCCTCTTAGTTTGAAGTTTGACACTTCCTCATATTGTTGAAATGAAAAGAAAAATGTGAAGATGCAATATCGATTCCCCCAATGTCACTTCCTCTTAGTTTGAAGTTTGACACTTCCTCATATTGTTCAAATGAAAAGAAAAATGTGAAGATATCAATATCGATTCCCCCAATGTCACTTCCTCTTAGTTTGAAGTTTGACACTTCCTCATATTGTTGAAATGAAAAGAAAAATGTGAAGATGCAATATCGATTTTTATACAAGCATACTATCCACATTGAGCGTATATGCACACATTCAATCATTGTGTTAGAGCATGAGTGGTATTAATTTTAATGGTCAAACCATTGTGGAAGATGTGATGGTCCAATCTGCAAAAGACGATCTTCAAGGTGTTAGTGAGCGCTGTTGTTGTCACAGAGTATTTTGGAAATTGCTGAAAAGCATATGCCTGAAAAAAGTGACATTGCATGTGCAGTGCATTTAGTTCCTGAACTTGTGTAAATGTTAAATATTGAGCGTGCAAGCCTGTAAACCAACAATAAAGTGAAAACCTTTACAATTAGGCTTTGCCACTTTTCGTCAATCCGAATTATATGCAATATAGAATAAGCTCCTGCAAAAAAAGCAGGAAAAGAATGATTATGTAATCATATACGTATACGTAAGGGAGATAATTTATTAGCCGAATAGTTGACGTTGAATTTCAAACAATTTCTCAAATTTAATTTCATATACATGTACATGTACCAGTGAATAAAGTTAAATTTGGGAAATTTTTTAAAATTCATTGTGAACTATTCAGTAAAAAATGAATCGCCCTTATCAATATTTGTATGGTAAACTTTCTTTTTCGGTAATATGCAGAAGCTTATAAATCCATATTGCGTATAATTTGGACTGACGAAAAGTAAAAAGCCTGGTAATTGTAATGGTTTCACTTTATTGTTGGGTTACAGGCTTGCATGCCCTATATTTAACATAACATAATATGAACTAAATGCACTGCACACACAATGTCATTTTCTTCAGGCATACGCTTTTCAGCAATTTCCAAAATATTCTGTAACAACAACAACAACACTTGGTTCACTAACACCTTACAGCTTCATCAGTTCAAACAGCCTTGTTTTCATGAAGCACAAGCAGTGGCAAGTATGACACTGCTCAAGTGCTCCGTAATTCTTGTAAAACACACAAAGGAATAAAATAATACTATTCGCTCCTCAGTGATATTTTTTACACTTTATATCTATGTAAAATTTACAATAGAAAAGTTTTTATCCCTCTGGCAAATTTTGCCTGAAGAGTATTGTCATCGTCTGTCTGTCTGTCCGTCTGTCCATCTGTCCATCTTTCTTGTGGACTCGATATCTCAAGAAGGATTATAGCCAGGCAATGTAAATTCATACCATGTATGCATCTGGTGAAGGGTCAGAAGCCTATTGAAAATAACTGACCTTGACCTATTTTATCAAGGTCAAAGTCTAGTATTTGCTATATTTTTTGAAGGATTAAAGCTAGGGTCTCCAAATTCATATTACAAAAGCAACTGGTGATTGACTAGAAGCCTATCCCAGTTGACTGACCTTGACCTATTTTTTCAAGGTCATATACTGTTTATTATGATATAGCGTGAAGAAATACAGCTAGTCTTTCCAAATTAATACTATATATACATCTGGGGATGATCCAGAGGTATGCCGAAGATGACTGACCTTGACCTATTTTATCGAGGTCAAAGTCTAATATTTGCTATATATTTTTAAGGATTTAAGCTAAGGTCTCCAAATTCATATCACATATGCAACTGGTGATGTACTAGAAGCCTACCGTAGTTGACTGACCTTGACCTATTTTTTCAAGGTCATATAATGTTTAGTATGATATAACATGAAAAAATATAGCTATAGGCTTTCCATATTATAACTATGTATACATCTGGCGATGGTCCAAAAGTGTGCCGAAGATGACTGATCTTGACCTATTTTATCCGGGTCAGATTCTATTAAGTACAACAGCCCTCACAATTAGGAAAATTCTCCACAGCAAAAAAAATGCTGAGGAGAAATCAATTTGCCATGGCAAAAAAGGGCTTCACCACGGCATTTTTTTTTTGCGGTAGATCTAGTTTTCACTACGATAATTAAATGACTTGCCCAGGATGTTTGCTGGATTTCACAGATTTTCTACTACAATTTGATGCATTCATTTTTGTCATATCAAAAGTTCATAAAATACAGATGAACTTCTAGTCATGTACTGACCATTGAGCAAAAATTAAAAAGTTTTTTGTTTGGGGTTATAACCTTGCTACAAACCATGCGTTGGTAGGTCAATTTTTAGTTTTATTATTTTAATTTTAATTTTCAATTGAACTTTTCCATGATCACATGTACCTGGTGACAATATTGCTTCATGGGAGTAGAGACATGAGATGTGCGAAACAGAGAAAATATTCCCATTTGTGTGGATTTGGGTTTTCCTGGTTAACAGATATAACTTCAATATAAGATAGTTTCAGGAATACCCTATATTTCTTTATATGAATTAAAAAAACAGGTAAAATAAAAAAAAACTAAAGTTATAGGTGGGGGCCTGTAGGGTTAATCAAACAAACAATATTGTAAGTTTTGCCTTGGCTTCTTTGCAAACAAGAATGAATAAAAACTCTGATTTTCCTAACTCCTTCTGGTAAAGTTTTTGTATTCCGCCTCCAGCACATCCAACGACAGCTTAATATTATTGCCGCTTCTTGGTGTGCCGCAGACTTGCCCATAAAGTCGGCCGGAGGCATTCCAATTTTTTATTACCTCGGGTTCCAGCTATTCATTTATCCGATACGGCGATAGTGACAAAGCCACGTGGTCGTAACATGTTGGCCGATCTTGCACGCCTCAAAAAGTAAAGAAAATTTCAAGCACGGTTTCCACCAGTTCAGGCTTTATGCACGACAACCTCAAATTTTACATTTCACCATTTCGTCAGCATCGTCACGCTCTCGTACGATGGCAAAGCAAAACAAATTGTCACTGTCAAAACTTTTAAATACCGCTGTGCAGGAGAATGGTAATTGTAGGGGCTTACGTGGAGTACGGTAACCCCAAATGTCGGGCAAATTATATTCCGGGTAATGTATGAAAACATGGAGTATATAAGATATTTAGTGCCAGCTGTAATTAATTAATTTAAGATTACTACTCAGTTCACTATTTCAGGTTGCCGTGCCATTCATAATACAATAATACATAATCCTAACTGTACGTGAATTCCCCTTCATCGTAACCCTCACCATTCCCTAGAGCACTCTCCTCATATGCGGTCGCCTGTGCTATTGCGATCACGAAGAAACGCCAGCGGAGAAATGACCTGCATGCTGGAGAGTGACAGACGTCCAATTGAAGATCTGTGCTTTCCAGATCGGGAATGATCGGCTGTCTGTCACTGTCAGTTCTTGGAAAAGTGCATTTTGCCGACCGATGTCTCCAAATTATGCAATCAAACAACCACAGCACCAGTAGCTGTCTCTTTTATTAAAACCAAATTTATTAGCAAGAAAAGCCACTTCAAGGAGACGTATTTTACCATCGACCGTATGTTGTTTACTGACAACAACAACAACATCATCACTTTACGACCCACGGCAAAAAAACTGCCGTCGCGAAGTGATTTTACCCCAGCATTTACCACAGCAAATGCCATTTGCCGTGGCTAATTGCGAGGGCTGTACAATGTTTCATTAACTGGATTATATCTACATTGTCCAAATTTATACCACATATGCCTGGACCTGAAGTCTGTTGAATATCACTGACCACCTATTTTCTAAAGGTCAAATTCTAACAGAAATGTGATCTAGAAGCGTTGACTGCAGTTCTCTCATTTTATAAATACATAGGAAATTGAGCCAATTCAGCTTTTGCCAAGGCCTTAAATTAATGGAAAAATTTTTGCACCTAGGTTCTGGTAGTGCATGACCATATTCTTACCTCTAGATACATGTATACTCTTCTACATAGGTCAAAATCAACTCAAGTAATTTGATCTTGAAAATATATATATATCAAGGTTAGTCATCTCCAATAATGTTCTCTATTCTAACTTAACTCTTTCCCACTTAGACAAGTGGGGAATTTTCTCTCTCTGACCCATAATAGATTTGTAATGGTGTAGGTCATTAACCCATGGACTCCTTTCAATTTTCATACTTCTCCAGTCATGTAAAATATCCCGTTTTATGTCCCATCTCATGTGGAGAAATATTTACCAATGGTCTCCCACAGACCCATTCTACGTAATTTGTTCACGTTTTATACCAATATCAGCAACATTTATTCTAAAAATAAGTAATAATGTGAGAAAATGTGTTTTGTCTGCTTTCCGTCTCTTGGAAATCACGAAAAAAGCGAAGAAATTGTCACATTTTAGCTACGTTTTGCAGCGCTCACTTCTTGCTTCTCCTGCTGCCATTCCCATGTTATTTCATACCGTCGAGAAGCTAATTCTCCGTAGGTTCGGGATTTGGCAGTGACATCATGAGATGGCTGGTATAGAACGAGCTATAACTGTTATAATCGCATATACTTCCACAAAGGAGAATGAAGACGGTAATTAATTCATAAGGTGAAAATAAAACAGCATCACTGATTGGCCAAGGCTGACAAACTTTTTTCAGAGGCCAGGCGTGATTGGAGCACACGGTTTGTTCGCGCGTGGTCGCCATGGCCACATGCAGCGTGGGCAAAGCCAAGGAAGAATGGCGCATCAACATTTTAAAATGGAGATGAACAGGTCCCGGGAAAATATGTACAATAACCTCAGATGGGCAGATTTGATGAGTTAGTAATCAAGGTTAGATACTTCGGAAGTTTATGCTCACGTTACGTGAAATATTCAGGAATTTGGAAGCAGATTTTACTATTTTTCGAACGTTTCTCTTGGAGCACACCAAACACATTTGGTGTCCAATCGCGCATTTTTCATCGATTATTTCTGTTCCTCTCCCTATTTCATTTTACCCTTACTATAAAACATACCAAAAGTCCATATAGTCAGATTTATTGAAATTTGGCTTTCTGAAAATGTATAGTTTTAATTAGGTTTTACTCGAAGTAAACGCAAAAAATTGCAAGAATAATCCACCACATGGGAACTCAGTGACTCGTCAAAATCCGTCTTCATGGGTTAGGCGAACACTCGTCAAAACACGCTTACATGGGGATCTACACAAGTCGTCAAAACTCGCTTATATGGGGGAAAGAGTTAATCGCATAAGGAAAATGAATTCAGAGATCTTAGACTTAACCTACACAAAAATGTCAAGTTCTAAAAATACATCTCCTGCAACATTTGCAAGACTGCTGAATGTAAACAATAAGTGATATCCGAGGGGTATTGGAGCCCATTGGCTATTTTTACCCCTCAGCCCATAGGGCTGTGGGGTCTTGTCGTTGCCATGTACGTACGTCCGTCCTAGCGTCTGTCCGTCAACATTTCTTGTCCGCTGAATATCTGCAGATCTATGAAGTCGGGCCTGACCAAACTTTGGTGAGAGCTTCCTGAATGTTGACTGATGAAATGATTAGATTTTCTGATGCCTATGATGATTTTATGATTTTTAATTATTTATTGATGGCTCAGCTTTGCACTGTTATCTATGCCCATCACCATGTTCTTGTCTGCTGAATATCTGCAGATCTATCAAGTCAGGCCTGTCCAAAATTTTGTGAGAGCTTCCTGATTGTTGACTGATGAAATGATTAGATTTTCAGATGGCTATGATGATTTCATGATTTTTAATTATTTTTTTTTTTTATTATTTATTGATGGCTTAGCTTTTGCACTGTTATCTATGCCCATCGGGAACCCTTGGTTGCATGTTTCATTGTGACTTTTGAAGGTTCCCTGATACAAGATAGCCTGGTCCATTCAAGATTACCATTGGATGAAACCCCCCAATTCCCATATATTCTGGGAGCTTACATGATGCTACACTTGTGATCCTATGCACTACCCTCGGGAGGATTTCCCCACCTCTGGGGCACTAAAAGTTTTGGACTTTTTGCTGTCCACAGCTTCTCAGCCTTATGTGATATGTATGAGATGCAGTGTACATTGTTTTTTCACACACACATGCTGAATCACCTAAAATTTATTCCTAAGTTATAGTAATAACTAACAGGTTGGTGACATTATTTTATTTCAGAAGTACCAGAGAAATAACTGGCGGGGGTTCCCGCAGTATCGAACCCCTGTTAGGTTTGAATTTCGCATCGCCTTAAATGAAGGACAACATTTTTCTTCAATTTTACTACATCTATTTATCTGCAAGCTTTTGCACAAACCATATTTTATTTCAGAAGTATAATATGATTTACGCAACACACAACAAAACTAGTATTTATATTAAAATAGTTTATTTTGGCAAATAATGTGTTGCTTGTAACACCTGCCCATGTCACTGCTTGTGACACAGGCGAACAGGAGTGTTGCTTGTAACACCGAATGTCGCAGTAATGTAGTGTTGCTTGTAACACCGAATGTCGCAGCAATGTGGTGTTGCTTGTAACACCGCATGTCGCAGCAAGGTGGTGTTGCTTGTAACACCGAATGTTGCAGCAATGTGGTGTTGCTTGTAACACCGAAAGTCGCAGCAATGTGGTGTTGCTTGTAACACCGAATGTCGCAGCAATGTGGTGTTGCTTGTAACACCGAAAGTCACAGCAATGTGGTGTTGCTTGTAACACCGCATGTCGCAGTATTGTGGTGTTGCTTGTAACACCGAATGTCGCAGCAATGTGGTGTTGCTTGTAACACCGAAAGTCGCAGCAATGTGGTGTTGCTTGTAACACCGCATGTTGCAGCAGGTATGTGGCGTTGCTTGTAACACCGCATGTCGCAGCAAGGTGGTGTTGCTTGTAACACCGAATGTCGCAGCAATGTGGTGTTGCTTGTAACACCGTGCTTGTACCAGCGGTTCGTGCTACTGCTGTAGGTAGGACTAGCAATAGGATTGAAATAGAGGCTGCTGCTTTATGCTTAAAGAGTAAAATAGCGCTACATTTATCATGATTTGGAAAAGAAAGCCAAGCCATCTTGGCATGATTCCCAAAGAAGAGGCTGAAGAGCCGAATTCCCCAAAGAATGTTACATGGAAGTACATATAAAAATTTACCCAAGACTTGTGTACGACCTAAATGAACTACTGTGAATGGTAAGAAATACATGTAGAATAACGCATAATTCCAAATTACTATTTCTGAAGGTCTATTCGTCATATAAGGAAACACAATAGGCGACTACACGCAGGGAACCTTTGCTGCACTTGGAAAAGCTACCTGTATGGTGTACCCGATTTGAAAACCTCACACGACGAACTGCCCTCTCTGAATGGAACAAGCGCTGGATTAGCGCAAAGACCTCCGTCGAGGCAACAGGGTCCGTAGGGGAATACATCACTGAATAACATAGGGCCGGATGCCAAGCTCAATTTTGCATTTGTTGGACATTAACTTCACCAATGTAGTTGATCAGGAAATTCCTCCGTTATTTGCGCTGAATCATCTAGTAAGAATTTTGAATAACACAGTTCTCTCCCCTGCTAGTCACCTGACTGCTCACTTACCCATAATTCCTCCTTGTTTCCTACTGCTGTGGGTCAGGAAGTAAAATTGTCAGCTCCGTGAAAATTGCCTATTCCTAGCGAAATCACTAGCAGTTGGATTACCTTCAGATGTCTGATATCCTTCAAGAAGTCCTTTGGGAAGTATTCTTTACGTTATCAGCGAAATTATGGCTCAAAATATGTCTCAAATGTCATGTATGTCTTGTGGTGGTGACAAGCCTGTATATGACCTCCATTCCACGTGCCCCCAATGTCGCCAGGGAAGAGTATGTACCTGGGATACGGCCTGTGAGGAATGTATTGTGTGGGCGCCCGGCATATTCCAAGTGTATCTGGCCGGGTCACTGGCAGCTATTGAGGAAAATAAAGCCGTTATGTCTACCAATCTCGCCAAAGAGACGTATGTAGCTGTGTCTCCCCGAACCAGCGTGGTCGAGGAGACTAGGGGGTTTGTTAATTCACCAGCTGGGTCTACGCTAGTCAGTTTGTTGAATGTAAATAAAGATAAACAAACGCCCCCTCCCGCTCACGATTCTTCCATTTCAGACCAGGCGAAGGGTCAATCAGGTAAGAAACCGACCCGGGTTGTACAAGTGGAAGGGACAATCGAAGATGTGGAATCCGGCACTACTACGACTGTGGAGGTCGAGCTTCCGATCGAGCGGATACCTGGATACGACGATGAAGGGAAATCGGTAACGGAGCCAGGCTTAGCGTGGGAAAGCCAGTCAATTCCGATCTCTAGATCGGATGCGACTTATGACTATGAAAACTTGGGCAATACTGGTGAGGCGCCTAACGTTAAATTTTCATTTGGTTCCGGGATTGGGAGATTGCCTTCCTCAACCTCGTTGAGGCCTGGACTTCCTATAACATCGATTAACACTGGAATGACTGGTTTGTCTAACTTCTCCCAATCTGCTTCCGGTTTCTCTGGTGGCCTTCCTCATCCCGCTGCCGAGACGTTTGTCACTACGAGCCTTCTGGGCCACCAGAGATTGAGGTTCCCACAACAACGGCAGTATGGTATGTATGCAGGTACCTATGATATGCCAAATTTTTTACCTGCCTCTGAGACGCGGTATAGAGACCCCTCTCAAGTAGGTCAAATTATGCGGCATCCGGTTGCTAGTTGACTTCGCCCTTGCGTGGCTTAGCTCAAATTTCTGCTTCCGGTGGTATACGAGGTACGGGACCGGCTATGTTACGTATGATGCGTCCTCCTATACGTGCTTCCGGTTTACGACCTCGTATGCCAGTTCACCGATCTTTACAGTGGCCGTGCTCACGGTCATTTGTAGGGTCCCAGAGTGTGAACACACCCCGTCAGGCCCAGATTCCGGTGCACTCTCAAGTGACGGATCCTACGTTGGCTGCTATTCTGCGCGGAATGGACCAGTCAAATAAGGAGCGGTATGCCGCCGCATCCGGTTTTGTCTGAACAGTCTAAGCAACCGGAAGCAAGATTGACGGGGACTATCCCTTCCATTACTCCTCGTTGGCAGGAAGCCCCGGAAGCTATGGAAGTGGATAGGGATCAGTACGGTAGCTCGGAATTTAATGAACCTACCAATACTGATCCAGATACTAGGAAATATTACGATTTAATTTCCGGTATCTATGTCTTGATTCCTGACATGCAGCTTCCGGTCCCACATGCGGGGGATATTGAAACTGAGTCAGGAGAGTCGAATCGGGTTACGAGGTCGGTTTCCACGCTTCCGGCCTCAACTGCTATACATTCTAACGTGCAGTCAGGCTGAGACCTAGAGCTCGCTTCCGCCCTGCAGGATCTTCTGGTCCGTTCCCAGTACAGAAGCCAAACATACGATCATATGGCGTACATCATTCACCGTTTAGCTTCCGGTCTGCAGAGGTGAACGGCGATTTTCAGTATTTGTGTCCTTCAAATACCAAATTGCCTAGTAATCCAGATGTTCCGTTTACGAACGACAAGGAGTGGCGATCACGAATCACCTGGACTGGTTTCTCAAAGCCATTAAGGATGGTTTGTTTTCGCTGTCGGGTGCGGAGAGTCAAGAACAGTTACAGGAGGGAATTAACCTCGTTCTTGACTACCAGAAGATTGCTTCCGGTGCAGTAGAAGATTTGCTGGTTCATAGCGCCTATTTATCTTCTATGCTGGTGCATTTAAGGAGAAGGGCCTTCATTCCTTTTATGCACGATTACACACCGGAAGCAGTAAAGAGAAGCCTACTAGAAACTTCTACGGCTCCCTCTTTACTGTTTGGTGATGCTGTTGCCGAGGTCCGACCTGAAATGGATCGTATTGAACATGACAGATCAGTGGCTTCCGGTGCTTCGTCCAAGAGACCTATGGCTTCCGGGTCGGGTCCCAAGGCGAAGAAGACTAAGAAGAACCCGCCTAGTTCCAAGGCTGCTAAGGGTGCTTCCGGTCAACAGCAAAGCCAAGCGCCTTCTTCTTTAGAGCCAAGATTATCGAGCTTTGGCCATAAGAAGCAGGGTAAGGGGAAAAACAAGCAGTCAAAGAAGAATACCTGATGTCTTGGGCCATACCGGGTGGCTTCCGGTATGGCGGGAACACCGAGACATAATGTTTCCAGTTCCGCCACAACTAGACCTTCCGGTAGGGGGAAGGCTGCAGTTGTTTTGGAGGAACTGGATAAGGATCGGGGCGGAAGCGTGGGTCATTCGAACTATCAGATACGGCTATCGCCTATTGTTCGACACGCATCTCCCCTTCCATCTCGTATTCCATTACGAACGGGTCATCTATCAGCGATACAGTCCTCTGTGGACAAGCTGATAGAGAAGGCTTCAGTAATAGAGCTTCCGGTTTGGGATACAACACCCGGGTTCTATTCGCCGGTCTTTCTGGAAAGACACGTCCGAGATGTGCATGGTTATCAACCTCAAGCGCCTCAACAAGGACTACCTCACTCCACCGCCACACTTCCGCATGGAATCCTTCCGGTCTATCCGGTCGGTACTCAAGCAAGGGGAATGGCTGACTTCTCTGGATTTAAGGGATGCATACCTTCATATCCCGATACATCCAGAGGACAGGAAGTACTTAAGATTCATGGTCGGCAAACGACGCTTCCAAATTCAAGTGCTTCCGTTCGGCCTGTCAACTTCCCCTTGGGTGTTCACACGAGTGTTTACACCAGTGGCACAATTCCTGCACAGTCTAGGTATAAAGTACCACTTTTATATCGATGACTCCCTGCTAAGGAATGCCTGCAAAGAGCAGTTAATCCTAGACATGCAGTTTGTCTTAAGGATATTGACTTCTCTGGGATACATCCCACACGAAGAGAAGTTGGAACTGACTCCGTCGCAAAGGCGCAAATTTCTGGGGGTGGAATACGATACGCTTTTAGCTCTCGCCAAACCCCCAGAAGATCGTTGGCAAAAGATAACAACGAAGATACCTCAAATCCTCAAGTTATCTCACGCCAGGGCTTTACACTTTGCTGCGATAATCGGCCTCTTGACGTCAACACAGGACGTAACACCAAGAGGACGGTTGCAGCTTCGTCCCTTAATGATTTACTTCAATCATCAATGGGTCGAAAGGCAGTTGAACCCGTGGATACCTGTCACGCCTCTTGTCAAACAATGCCTCCAATGGTGGCTGGATCCACTCAACGTTATGCCGGGTGTGTCCCTACTTCCGTTTCATCCGTCACATCACCTGTTCACGGACGCATCTATGGAAGGTTGGGGAGCCCACCTCGAGTTCAGGTCGATATCCGGGTTATGGACAATCGAGGAACGCTCGTACCATATCAACGTGTTGGAGTTTATGGCAGTGACACATGCCGTCCGCACGTGGGTGAGCGTATTGACCGACAAGAATCTGCTAGTTGCGACGGACAACACATCAGTCGTGTCCTACATCAACAAGCAGGGGGGGGACGAGATCTCCGCAATTACAAAGCCAAGCGGAAATCTTTTTCGGTCTGTGTTGGGACAACAACATATCAGTGTTGGCCAGGCACATCCCGGGAATTCTGAATGTCTTAGCGGATTCGCTTTCACGACGGAATCAGATAATTCCCACAGAGTGGCAACTTCACCCAGCCATACTAAAACAAATAGCTCATGTCTGGGAGATGCCACACATAGATCTGTTCGCCACTCAGCACAACAATCTATTGCCCCTGTTCATGTCGCCGGTTCCGGATCCGTCGGCATATGCAGTGGACGCCCTATCGCAGGACTGGTCAAGGATGGTAGCATATGCGTTCCCTCCTCCAGCTATCCTAGCGAAGGTACTCCGGAAGATCCACGAACACACTTGTCTCGTTTATCTGATTGTTCCGTGGTGGCCAGCAAGGCCGTGGTTCCCGGACTTACTGGATCTTCTGGTAGATGTACCAAGACAACTTCCGGTGTGGCACAATCTACTGCGCCAGCCCGGAACGTCGATATTCCACAGCCAGCCAGGACTGTTTCATTACCACGTGTGCAAGTGCTCAAGGGACACTTCGCTCAGGCGGGATTTTCAGCGGAAGTTGGGCGCCGAATGGCACAATCAATTCGACCATCCTCTTCCGCTGTATACCAATCAAAGTGGACAGTCTTCGATCTTTGGTGTGGAGAGAGGGTATCAATCCATCCAGAGCCACTATCCCTGAAGTAGCAGAGTTCTTATTGCACCTGTTCCGGGATAGGGGCCTGGTACCCGCTACTGTCGAAGGGTATAGGGCAGCCATTGCTCAGCCTATTCTTCTGGGTACTGGGATTAATCCCTCGACTGATCCAAATTTATCTGCACTAGTCAAGTCATACAAGATAACTGGTCAGTCGGTTGTTCCGAAATTGCCAAAGTGGGACTTAGCCTTGGTACTTCGGCAATTGGGGAAGCCACCATTCGAGCCAATAGAGGCTATTGATCTCAAAATGTTATCATACAAAACTTCGTTTTTGTTGGCTCTTGCCTCGGCAGCTCGTGTGTCAGAACTGCATGCGCTCGATAGAAGGAACGTCAGACACTCTAGGGACTGGAGTAATGTAGTTCTCACAACGGTTCATGAGTTTGTGGCTAAGAATCAAGCCCTCTACGATTCTATATCTCGAGAGTTCACAATTCCAGCCTTATCTGATTTCCTTTCGTCCGGTCTTGAATCAGACATGTTGATGTGTCCGGTTCGTGCACTTGCGTGTTACCTGAATCGTACAGAGGAGATCAGAGCGGGTAGGAGGCGTTTGTTTATCCCTTTTCATCCCAAAGCCAAACAAGAAATTAGCAAAAATACTATCTCAAGTTGGCTCAAAAATACGATTCGGCTAGCGTACTCCACGGCTACGGATAGACAGCCGCGCTTGTAAACGTTTCGGGTCACGAGATTAGGGCACTAGAGGCATCATGGCCTCTATGGACTAACAGATCTGGAGCGAATTGGTTAGAAACTTTGGCGACCATCTTTAATTTATGCGAAACCGTCATAGCTTTCTCGTTACCAAGATATCTTTAGAACAACTTACCCTAGGCACACCAAACCTGCCGTGCAGATCCATATGCTCGTGACCCAGAACCCTATTGAATCTGGACCCGATTGGGTGGAAACTTTGGCGGCCATCTTTAATTTATGCGAAACCATGACTCTTGTGTATCTCGGAAACCATTTCGCTGTTCAGTGTGAAACTTGGTATAGATTATCGATACATCAAGAAACTTTAAAGGAATGACCAAACCAGTTTCCCTGATTGGGTGAAAGCCTTGGCGGCCATCTTTAATTTATGCAGAATCTTTAATGATGTATTTCTCTGATACCATTGAAGTGCTCTATACGAAACTTGGTATACAGCATCGATGTATCAAGAGACTTACAATGAATAACCACATCAGTTCTTCTGAGAGGCGGGAAGGATGGCCGGCCATTTTTAATTTATGCAAAATCATTAATGATCTCCATCTCTGATACCGTTCAAGTGCTCGATGTAAAATTTGGTAAACATCATCGATGCATGATGAATGACAGAACTGGTTTCTCTGATTGGGTGGAAATCTTGGCGGCCATCTTTAATTTATGCAAAATTTTAATGATGTATATCTCTGATACCATTTAAGTGTTCTATATGAAACTTGGTATACAGCATCGATGTATCAAAAGACTCGCAATGAATAATCACATCAGTTCCTCTGAATGACGGGAAGGATAGGCAGCCATCTTTAATTTATACAAAATCATTAATGATCTCTATCTCTGATACCATTCAAGTGCTCGATGTAAAATTTGATATACATCATCATTGCATCAAGAGACTTACGATGAATGACAGGACTGGTTTCTCTGATTGGGCGGAAATCTTGGCGACCATTTTAATTGATGCAAAATCATTAATGATCTATATCTGATACAATTTTAGTGCTTCATATGAAACTATAAATCATCGATACATCAAGAAACTTACAATTAATGACAACCAGTTTCTCTGATTAGGTGAAAAACTTGATTGCCATCTTTAATTTATGCAAAATCTATACCTCTGGTACTGTTCAAGTGTTTCATGCAAGACTTTGTATACATCATCAATACATCAAGAGACTAAATGTGAATGACTAAACCGTTCCTTTGATTGGATGGAAACCGTGGCAGCCATTTTCAATTTATGTAAAATCATTGATCTATATATCCTTTGATACTGTTCAAGTGTTCAGTATGATGCTTGGTATACATCGTAGATGGATCAAGAGACAAGTAATGACTGCCAGTATCTCTGATTGGACAGAAAACTTTGCGGCCATTTCTGATGGCAAGTTTTTTGATAATCCGTATATTTGTCACTTGACTGCTTGATGTTCCTGATGTTTTCAAAGTAGTATGGTTCAAATTTAATAGATTGTGAATGGCTGGCACCCAGAGCCGAGGGGTTTTAGATGCGCAGCTCCGTAGTCCTATCAAAAACTCTGTATTACTTGGCTCCCACTGAAAATCGGAAGACTTTTATTATTGTTCAGATTATTATTAGGGTTCAAAGCAAGAATGGCTTGAAGCCTTTTATTTTTGTTCAGAATATCTTTGTTCTTCCGCCATATTTGTTCCGCATAAACCCGCATCGATATTGAAGAATATGCCGGACTCCATTTGACTTCCTGGTTTGACACAAACAAAACGGGTTTATAACACACAACTACACGTCCTGGCACTCTATCTGTAATTTTTATGTGGGGACATGGTCAGTTAGGGCTGCTGAAAAGTGGGTGGCCAAAAGATATTCGCGCTCTCCTAAATCAAAAGGAGGGGGGGGGGGGGCCTGGCCCCTCCGCTTCCGACGCCACTGTAACCATGTTAAAATGATTAAAACTAAACATCATCATATCACTTTCCGATCCATGTCATTTCATGACTGTGAACATTAAACTTTTGCTGAAAATATCACAATAATATTGTGTAGAATATCAAACTGTGCATGTATCATGGACTATATCTCGTGGCCATGGTGAAATACTGACTAGAAAAATGAAACTAATATCACTCATTAAAACGTGGCCATGGTAAAATACTGACTAGAAAAAAAATTAAACTGATATATTTTCCGGAAATGAAATATCACGAATGTAGTATAGTCTTCAGCAAAGCTTATACATATACAGCTTTCAGTTTATTGCCCGTTCTGCACGGTAGACCGTGGCTGCCGATGCTTCATTATCAAAACCACACGCATCGAGCAGAAGGAAAAAAACACACGAGTTAGTGTTAATGATTAATTTAATAGTAAATTCGCCTGCTTTATCCGTCAAGGGTTCCCCTGCTGTATCCGTCGAGGGTGGAGTCTCGTGAACAGAGCTACAGCTCTTTCATAATCCACTTTATGACCATAAAACGGAAAGTCGTGGTAAACCCATTGTTGAACGAACTGACGCGTCACTACTGGAACGGAGCATGCTTACGAGCCTGGAGACGAACATTTTTTATTCCTTTCTTTTCCCTTTTGCTTTTTTTGTTTTGTTTTTGTTTTTGTTTTCTCTGTTTTTGTTTTCTCTGTTTTTGTTTTTTTTCTTCTTTTTTTTTTCAGTTTTTTTTTCGGCGCGTCCAAGGGGGTGTCGTTCGCACCTGACGACCCCCCCCACCCTAACGACGCCCCTGCTACTGACAATCTCTCTTATCTCTTCCTTACTGATCTTAGTCAATTTGTACCCCTCGTCCAAAATCGCCTTGGAATACTGTTGTCATCTTGTTTGTTCGTCCATCCGTCCATCTCTGTTTTCTTATCGCTATATCTTGAGAATGAATATGCCTAGGACCACCCAAATTAAATCACACATACATATCATCACAGTACAGAAGCCTATCAAAAATCATTGAGATTGACCTATATTTTTTTCATGTCGCTGGGTAAAACTGTCAATATTTCACCAATTGCTTATTTCAGCCATATCTTCAGAATGAATGTGCTTGGGATCACCAAAATTACTTCTACACATGCATGTGGTCATACAGCAGAAACCATCGAACATCTTTAAAGTGACCTATTTTTGGAGGTCACTGGATCAAAGTCGGTCCATTTGTCACTAGGCGCATGTTACCAACATGTTTGAAGAAAAATGATGAAGTCTAGGCTTACTGGCCTGATCCCACGTCTCGCCATTGGATACAGCCAAAGTTGTGCTCGGACTATTGTTATTATGTACATGTACATCCATTACCACCATATCTCAAGGACGAGTATACAGGAGCCGGGGATGCGAAGTTCTAATGTTCAAATTGCGTGAGACTTACTCCTATAATTTGACACCTCCATTTACTCAGTGTTAAATATCTGGATTTAACTTTGTGAGACTTGAATTTAACCCATGTTATTATTGGATAAGATTTTCCTAGAGGTCACAGCAGATTTCTGGTAACTCATGGAAGGAAGTTCTGTGAGACTTTCATGTAACAGGTCCGAGAAGTACCAAACTTACATTACACAGGCACTTTGTCACGGAACAGAAGCTTATCGATGTACTTTATTAAGGTACAGTACTATAACAGGCTGTACTAGGGATTATTGTCCGACTTGCCTATATTTTCTGGGTCAGGTTAAAATGTCAGATTCATCACCAGTTGTTTTTTTTGCCATCAACTATTTGTTTCGTCAACCAGGGCCCTACATAAATACCCCTTAAGGCGAGGGGGTTCTCAGTGCTTTGCACAGTTCATGAATCAGGTATTACAGCCCTTCATTAATCGCTTTTCTCCTTGATTTCTTTTGCAGATAGATGTTACGATGACTTTATAGACACACTACATGAAGCAGAACAGGAAAGACAATGTAGATATGCTGTATATGATGTGGAATATACAATTAACGACATGGCCAGAACAAAAATAGCATTCTTTCTATGGTATGTCATTGTGAATATATTTCTCTTCAGTATATACATGTAGCCTTGGATGTACCTCCAACAAACACTTCTATTTTTTACGCAATAAAAACCAACCTTACTGACATATGGGTATAGCGCCTAGCAACCCTAATCAAGTGAAGAAAATGAAATGTCCCACAGTATTTCCTGTCTCACTGCCCATGCGCGACCATCCCTATGCTATGAACTTCCTCTCCTTTACTTCCACCGTGCTGTAGAGTAGTGCTTAGAAAAAGCTCCGTCTATATGTGAAGATTTAAGGCTTTCCATAAACCAGAGAGTCATCTAAAGTGGTTCATGTCCTCCATATTACGACTGTTGGGAAGTATACTTTTGAATTTGAACGATATGGCGTCTAAATATTGCTGTATTTGTGGCCAGAATAAGCCAGATTCTGATCCCCATTCAGCCTGCCCGCCATGTCGCGCCATTTGTGTGACCAATATACTATGTGCAGTGAATGTCAACACTGGCCTGATGATGTTTTCCAATCGTACCTTGTGGGATCTGACATATGCCAAAACCGGTTCTATTGTTACTGAGAAAACAGGAGTGGATTCTTTTGTTCCTCAACTTTCCCGCTCTTACGTGAGCGAGACGGTTCAGAGTACCATGTTGGCGGACTCTCATAAGTACAGGACTTTAGTCTTGTTACTAAATAAAGATCAACCGCCGTTGTCTTGCCCTGCTACCTCTTTGTTTGCATCTGAACTTTCAGGAAAGAAGACTAAACCAGTACAGGTTTTGGGGAGATTGGACGACATGACCTCGGGCAAATCGCGGATGTTGTGGTAGAGGTCAATTTGACAGTCACCTAGGTAGACGAGCCAGGCCGCAGACGACCCACTTACTGAGACAGATGTTTTCAGACATGTGACCTCAGATCCACACATGGGATGACGTCCTATTGTGTCGGTTTCTGCAGGGCAAGTGTCTGCTACCGAGTCTGACCTACTTTTGACTTTGAAGCCTTCTGTTAACCAGACTCAAGTTTCTGCATCTGACCTTCAGGGGTAGCCGTGGACCAGATGAAGATGTCAACGATGACTACGACTTCCGGTGACCTACTTATGTCGACAGAGGTGGCGAACTACAGCATAGCTGGTGTGATGGCAAATTATGGTTATCAGGCACCTGTGCCAAGATTTCCTGATCAATGTGTTCACACTCGACCTCAATTTAGCAGCCCATATTCTGATATGACTTATTTTGCTGGTCATTCGGGTCAACCATATTATCTAGGTCAGCCTACTCGGCCTAACCTAGTTCCATCTACATCACCAACTATGAGGTCACGACCTACTTATCAAGGGGTTACTCATGTACAACCTCAGAATCTAGGTCAGCCTCAACCGGCTCATGGTTATTGGGTTTCGGGGTCGGTCTTAAATCTGACACAGAGTATCAGTTGACCTTCACCTTCTATACCAGATTTCCACTTCCGTCCTCCAGTTGACCCATGTTTGCTTGGACAGAGGTCTGTGCGCCCTCTACCTCCATATTTGCAATCTAGGTCATTACTGCCTGGTATGTGGCCGATTCAACCAGTCGGTCCTGGAATCCTGGGGCAAGCCCCTATTTTCGGTGTGACTCAGTATTTGGCTCGTCAGCAAGTTCCAACTCAGTTGCCTTCAGGTCATGACCCGATTCAAGCTGATATTATTGAAAGGTTAAATCAGCAACAAGCCGAACCGACCTACTATAGGCAATAAATGTTGGGGTCAGGTCAAAGTCATCATCAGCCTAATGTGGTTGGACCTGCACCGTTGGCCTCTTCACATGTGTTGGACTTGTCAATTCAACACCCAGGTTACCGACCTCCACCTTCCGTTACTCCTTCTCGTATTCATTCTGAATTTGGCCTAGATCAAGATGAGGAGTCGAGAAAGTATTCGGATATTCTGGCCAGCATATATAAGCTATTCCCAGGTATGGAGCGTCCTCCACCGCCACCCCCTAGGCGATTGACGATGATGGCTTGGGTACCACCATCTGATAACCATTCTATAACATCACTTCCGGCACCCACGGCTATTCATGGTCTGTCGGAAATGTTTAAGTCAGTTTTAGCCAGGCCCAAATCCCAAGAGGAAAGGCAAAGGCCAGGGCGTTGTTTCGTCCGGCTGCATCCAATGCTCCTTTCCTGGTGGAAAGCCGTCGTCTCGAGCCTATACCATTCATGGTTCATCATTCGATTTCAAGGCTGCAGACGTTGACCAGATTTTGTGGATGTTTCTAAAAAAGTGGACACAAACAAAAATTCCGGTCAAGGTCATGGTCGAGTTGACGGGCAAAACAGGCTTAAGTTTCCCATCAGGGTGTAGCTTTTTCTTCACATATGGACTGGTTCTTGATTTCCATTTCCACAGTGATTGATAGGCTAAAATCATCCTCAGAAGCTCATAGCATACAAGAAGAAATTTCTTTGCTAACGGACTAACATCTAATGCTAATTCATGCTGGTACACCTAAGAAGGTTGGCCTACTTTCCAGCCATCGTGCATTATACTCCTGATGCAGTCATAGGACCATGAAGGAGCAATAGCCAGCAGCATCTCTGCTGTTTAATGGGGTGTTACCGTCTCTTGCTGATCAGATGACTGACAGCGAAATAAGAGCAGGTGCTTCCGCTTCCGGTAAGAGACCTAAGGGTTCTTCCTCCGGTTGCCCTATAAGATTCCCAAGTTGTCGTTGGCCCCTGGTTCAGGTCAGACTCGTAAGGCTTCGCGTAATCAACAGCAGAAACCCCAGAACAAGAAATGCAAAAGCAAATTTTGTCCGGGTTCGGGTAAGCAACAGCCGCGACAGTGATGCTTCGAGCCATGTTGTGAATCTCACAGCATGGCGGAACCACAAAGTGCCTCGCTTCCCGGTTCTGCCCAACTCCTCTCTTCCGATAGGTGGAAGGCTACAGGAGTTTTGGCGGAATTGGCATTATCACGGGATGGATCCAGCGGTCATACGTATCCTACGATACGGTTACCGCCTGGAATTCATTCTGGATCCTCCCTTAACTGTTGCTCCCAAGATCTCTAATATACCTAGATGCAGAGAGCACGTTCTCAAATTACAGGCTTCTGTAGACAAGTTAATTCAGAAGAGAGCAGTCATAGAACTCCTATCATCAGATCAGACTTCCGAGTTCTATTCTCCAGTGTTCCTTGTACCTAAATGAGATACACCGGAGATGCGCATGGTGATCAACCTGTGCACGTTGAACAAAGTTTTCTTGCAGCGGCTACCGCATTTCCGCATGGAGTCTTTTTGTTCAATCAGGAATGCTCTGGGCAAGGGGGAGTAGATGACCCTCGCTGGATCTGGAGGATGCTTATTTGCATATTCCGCTCCATCCCGCCTACCGGAAGTTCCTCAGGTCGGATTTCAGGTCGGTTCTCGCCGATTTCAAATCCAGGTTCTTCCGTTCGGGTTGTCCACTTCCTCTTGGGTCTTCACCAGAGTGTTCCGTCCGGTGGCAGCCTTTCTGCACAACTGCGGAATCAAGTATCACTTCTACCTAGACGAATCTTTGATCCGTTTCATGTGCAGGGACCAACTCCGTTATGATACGATGTTCGTATGGCACATCCTCGAATGTTTGGGTTATTTCCCACATGAGGTCAAATCAGAGCTAACACCGGCCCAACAGCGTACCTTTCTGGGGGTGTCCTACAACACCAATCTGGCTTTGGCACGTCCCTCAGTGGTACGCTGGCGAAAAATCACCGAACAAATTTCCTTGTTCATTCGATTTTCCTGCCAGTCGGCTCTCAACTTTGCATCACTGATCGGCCTCTTGACCTCCACTCAGGACGTCGCACCAAGAGGTCGACTGCAACTGAGACCCTTAATGAGGTATCTAAACCATCATTGGGTCATCAGGTTGTTGAATCCAAGGATTCCTGTCACAGGGGATGTCAAACGTCGCCTTCGCTGGTGGTTAGACCCCCTCAACGTGAAGCAGGGTGTGACCCTCCTTTCTTTCCGTCAAACATGTCACATGTTTACTGATGCTTCGATGGAGGGACCATCTTGATTCCAAGTCGAAATCCAGCTTGTGGACTCAACAGAGGCTTGCTCCTATATCAATGTCTTGGAACTCATGGCAGTCATTCGTGCTGTTCAGACATGGATCAGGGAACTCCAGGGTCAAACATTGTTGGTCGCTACCCACAACTCGATGGTAGTGGCTTACATAAACAAGCAGGGAGGAACTCGGTTTGTTACTTGTGTTGGCAGAACAACATGATCCTTCATGCCAGACACATACCGGGACACCTGATCATCTTAGCTGATGCCTTGTCTCGGAAGAATCAGGTGATCTCGACCAAGTGACAATTACACCCGGACATTCTATCTCAAATTTCCCAAATCTGGGAAACTCCCCAGATAGATTTGTTTGCCACTGCCACTGTACATGTCTCCAGTTACTGATCCGATGGCAGTGGCAGTGGATGCTCTATCACAGAATTGGTGGCTTACACCTTTCCACCCATGGCCATCCTTCCTCTAATTCTGCAAAAGATCAGGTCAAACCCTTGTGTCATGTATCTAGTGGTTCCTTGGTGGCCCTCGCATTCCTGGTTTCCAGATTGCTTGAACTTCTAGTAGACGATCCCAGGCAACTCCCGGCTTGGGGATAGCTGCTGCGGCAACCACTATTCTATCAACACGTCAACCTCCACGTGTGCAGGTGCTCCGCGATCAACTCGCTCAGGCTGGCTTTTCTTGCGAGGCAATCCGGAAGATGGTGTCTTCCACAAGGGACTCCACCTCAGACTGCTATCAGTCTAAGTGGCTCATCTTCCAGCAGTGGCGTGTCGCTCGACACATTGAACCGAGTCAAGCCTCTATTCAACAAATAGCGGATTTTCTCCTATATTTGTTTAAGGACCGGAGTTTAGCACTTTCCACTGTAGATGGATACCGTTCGGCTATCTCCAGGATCATTACGCCTTCAACCGGTCTTAATCCAGCGAGAGATCCTAACCTCACTTCCTTGGTCAGATCCTTTAGGATTACAAGGCAAGCAACAGTCCCTAAGTTGCCAAAGTGGGACTTAGCTTTGGTTCTACGGCGCTTAGCTCAACCTCGTAGTTTCAGCTCGTGTTTCTGAATTACATGCTTTAGGTGCTAGGCACTATACCCATTTGTCAGTAAGGTAGGTTTTTAGCTCAAAAATGTAAAAATTACTTGTAAATTTTTTATATTTGTTGCCTAATAAGAGAGCTTTCAATTATTATGTGCATAAGAAAGTGGTATGTTAGGCTGCATGCATGTACATTGGAGGAAGGGGGTTAAAATCAATCTGTCAATGCAGAACTCCCGCCAGTACGTCTCGCCAGTGCTCATGATTATATTTAGCTGGCATGTGTGATGAAATACTGTGGCCGAGTCTGTCTCTCTTCATGTCGATCAGGTTTATGCAGGGGGGGAAGGGGATTTTTAAATTGCCATGCTGTTCAAGGGATAATTGTCATACAGTCTTCATCTGTTTGGAGTGAATGCATGTGACCATAGTCCAGGCTGTACTATGAATTATTTCCAAACACTAGTTTCGCCGGAAAAATTTAAGACAAAGAAGAGAGACAGATAAAGAAAACATGACAAATGATTCTGATCACTGATCAGGCTTGTTTTATCTCTTTGATGAGTTTATATTATCAGCTGTGATATAGACACAGTTTGAGAAGAGTAAATGACACTGCATGTATTCTTTGTCTTACAGATAATGTACAGGACTTTTACCATGTATTCATATTTACCACTTAGGTGTTGTAGGGCCTGTCCAATATACACATGTACCAGCAGTGATTCATAGAAGTCCATTCTTACTACCGTTAAACGGTAGTAAAAAAATGTCAAAAACTGAATACAGACCGTAAAAAACTCAAAAGTGTACGTTTTGGACAAGAAATACTCAGTATTTTTGACGAAAACTCAATCCTCGAAATGGTGCAAATTATTTCAATGATGTGAAAACCATCGCCGATCCTTTGAGAATCTGGCTTCGAACGTTTGGGGATTTCCAGTTTTGGAAATAATTTCTGTCTCTGCGAGTTCTTCTCAATTCCACCTCGACGGGGCGCTTTCAGTTACTAGCAATAGTCGACGGGAAGCAACAAATAAGGTTTTGGAGATATATTTTCGGGACCGGGAATGACCGATTCCGGAAATTGCCGATTCAATGACTTTGCATAATCGAAATATGCCGGCAAGTCATTTTTTCAAGTGACAACTAAATTAAAGTGATCGTAAACCCTCATGTAAAGTTTCCATCAAATGAAAGACCATTGCGAACAGTGTCGGAAAATATTTATTTTAATTTTTTACGATTTTATTACACAGAGTAAACTGCCATTAAAGCATGGTATTCTATGGTGGTCTGTTGCAATCATATTTAGGACCAGTGACGTCACACTGCCTTAATACATACCGACTCACTGTTCCAATGTGCATGTTCCAAAATCTGGGAAATTAAATGCAAGATTTCAAATTGACTTGACACTCATGAGTCACCATCTCCCAGATTTTGGTGAAACATGCACATTGGAAGAGTGAGCCTGACTTGACACTCATGAGTCACCATCTCCCAGATTTTGGTGAAACATGCACATTGGAAGAGTGAGCCTGTGTTGAAACTCAAAGTATACACAATGGTCTTTCATTTGATGGAAACTTTACTTGAGGGTTTACGATCATTTTAAAATGCCACCTGTCACTGCGACAAGTAACTATTGTCCTAAAAATACTGAATTATGATCTAATACAGGCCTAACATGACTGAATTGTGTTTCTGAAAACCAGTTTAGTTTTATTTACATCGGACATTCTGTTCACTTCGTCGTTCATCTCGCTGCCATACAACACGACAGCTCGGGTACATCAAACTACCATCTTCATTTTATCCAGCCGTTTCTACATTCCCACTTCGAACCTGCCTTGATTTATCTGACCCCCTTCGGTGTTCAAATCCGATTTCACCTACGAACAAGAGACGAACCAATCAGAACGTACACGTCGATTAAGAGTAGAGTGACATCATCCTCTATCATGTCTATTAGCGGCATCCTTCCTCCTAATATGGTGCCCACTATATAGGTCAGCTAATCAATAATGCTCTTGTGCGACCCATTTTGAATTTCAAATGTTTTCAAGGTCAGTGACGTCTCGTGTCTATTTATAAGTTCTTTGAACATTGAAGGGGGCCAGATATATCAAGGGAAGTTTGAAGTGGGAACGTAGAAATTTGCTTGATCCGCTTGAAAGGCAAAACTAATGGATAAATAAAACTAAAGTCACTATATTTAATATGCTGGCACAATCTGCCGCAATCAGCCTATATTTCTATCGACTGTTCATGCCTGGCAACATCAAGTCGAAAACGAAATCAGAACAAGATTCCTGCATTTTCTTTCGGAGAAATACAAGGTCAATAAAACTTTGTCAGTGAGTATTTTAATCGTAAGAAAATTGTGCTTGCCAACACGGGCAGCTATTATGAACGTTGCATTGCCCGTACCGACAAGCGGACAAGCGCTATTAACGTCTAACACTCGCGAGTTGATCGAGTGAAGGCAACAACAACAACAATGACTTTGCTTGATAATTTGTCACAACAATTCAGCATTTTCATTTGGGAACTCGACTTATCACTTGAAGAATATTTATTCACTATAACTGAGTTTTTTTCGCGCGTGTTTGGTGCACATTTTCCCATCAATAAAACACTTTTTTGGGGGGACAAAACTCAATTTCAAAATTCCCCCAAAACTCAATTTTTCAAATTCAAGTTTAATCGGGGTTACCCAAATGAAAAAGTGGCTAACCCCCCCCCCCAATGCTGTTATGATCTTTAAGAAAATATCGTTCCAGCAGATTTAATCTCATGATTGAACATTCTGTTGACATTTCACACTGAGTAATAGTAACACTGTTCTAATAGTAGAACAGTCTGGTGAGAGAAATGAGCCCACGGAGTCAACATCACAGAGTGAGGACATTGATCTTGGCAATGCAGAGCTAGAGGAAGGAGACAAATCTGTCAGTGTTAACACACACATTTTTTTTAGCTCTGTTTATTTTTTCTACAAATTCCTTATTGTACCAGTGGACTGGATTGGATAAACAACATTTTTTTCTATCACACAATGTTTTTTTGTAGAATATTTTAACATCAAGACACTCATGATGCATAGTCGAGATGGCATGCTCTGGTCAAACGTGAGAAAAATTGACATTGTGTCAGTGATATGGTCTTGAAATTTATTAAAATAAGTTACAATATACATGTATTCTTTTGTTGTCATTCAGATGACCGTATAGTATCCAAACCACATTAGATAGCTCACTTTAGTACTACAGAAATTATTTGTTAATATCTTAATTGGTAGGGTGGTGAAAATATCCCAAAACTCAATATCAGCTTGTGGGTGGGCCGTAAAAACTTGGAAAAACTCAATTTGAGAATAAAAAAACCTCAATATTTTGTATAGGGTAGTAAAAATTTAGACTTCTATATTCACATTTTCCTTTATTTTTGGCAGCCTCCTCTCTAGTTCCCTATATTTACGTCAAAACTCCTACTATTGCTATATTTTGGGTCAAATGAATGAATTCCATCATGAAAACATTCAAAAACTTCCCTGACCCCCATCTTCCAGGGAGGGGGACACCACGCTCCTGCTGATATCCATTTTATCTTATAAGGTCCACCATTTTCTTAGAACTGTTTGTGCCTCTAGTGTATTCTTGTCAATGCCTGATGTTTCTGAAACATCATTACATACCGATACTCACTTGTTCCTATAAAATATTCGTGTATTTCTCCTGTAGAACTGTATTTATTCCTATATGTTGCTGTGTGGTCACCATGCATTATTCTGTATTAACATCTATCCTTTGTACTGTTTACAACAGGAGTCCGGAGACTGCTACAGTCAAACAGAAGATGCTCTATACCAGCAGTAAGGATGCACTAAAGAATAAGTTAATTGGCCTTAGTGTGGAGATCCAGTCCACAGATGATACAGAGCTCGCTTTCTCTCACATCTTAGAAAAGTGTCGCGACCGCTCTCACTGAGCTTGGATTACCTTCCATACAGCATGGGCAGGGATGGAGGGAGGATTACAGACTGCACACGCATCATGACGTGCAGATCTGCTTGTGCTCCAACAGGACTGGCTGATAATTACTACACGACAACAGTGGACTTCAACGTCATCTGCCGCGCAATATTAAAGTGAACTTTGCCTGGCAGTTGTGAAGATATCGTTGTATATCATCAGTTTATTTTAGACAACTTGCATGTTATTTTCATAGGGTTCAAAAAAAACAAAAATAAAACAGACATGCTCTTAACTAACGACTTCAAGAGCAAAACTGATATGACATTTGTGCTTCCTTATTTTAACGAACACGAGTTGGAATGGATAATTTTGTGATGCTCAAAATGAAAAAAAAAATGAGATTATGATGTGCCAGAAATGTACATTTTGAATCTCAAGGCAGTTTGACCTTGTTTATTGACATACTGCATTTTTGCACATGTTGTTTGACCCATTTTAGAATTGCCAAAAAAAACACTATCCCCAAGGACTTTAGGTAGCAAACAGTATGTGGATATATTATCTCGATTGTTATGTTTCCTCTACTTAACATCTGAATGTGCTATATTATGTTCACTAACCTGTAGACATATTTGTAAGTATCTAGTCACATTCTTATCGACGCAGGTTGTATCTCCTATATTTTTACAATATTCAAAGCATACTGCTATAATTATGTCCCATGTTGACCGTTTGTCTAGTCCAATAATATAGAGATTATATTATTATGTAATTTTCTACTTTTTCATTTTTGTACATGTCCATGTATAGCTCTTCACAAACGGAACAAGAAGGTGAACATTTGTTTTATTGTTGACAACTCTGATGTTGAATCTGCACTGTAGACCAAAGATTTGTTTAAAGCGGTTTTAAATCTTAGCAAACTACACAATTTTTATACCTTTCTACATGTCCTATGTATTCCTAAGAATCTGAATTTCTCTGACCTATGTTTTAGTATTGTTCCAGTATGTGATGGGTAAAAGGTGATGAACAATGTGTATTTTTTAAACCATTATAGGTACCGGTGCAGAACTTGTATTCATATCTCTGAAGTATACGAAAGCTGTGTAGACATTGGCTCTTGTTTTACTGTCAAAGACACCACAAATTAGGACTCTGCCTTCTGTCTAGTCTACATAATTTATTAAAGGTGAAATGCAAATGAATCTCAATATTTAATAAAATATGAATTAATAGTTTTGAAATAATGAACTTTCACATACACTTAACATTTTCCGCATTGGTCGATTGTAAAAAATATACAGCCCGACACTTGGAGGAGAAGCAACTTATATGACCTTATTTAATGCAAGAATGGTAGCGAAAAAACAAATATTCACAGATTTTAGTTGCAGTTGAATAATACCCGGCGGAACTAATCCGAGTGCCGAGTTTCACGTCGCTATTCTGCCAACTTCTCAGCCGAGTTCATTTGCCTTCACCGCATATATAAAGCTTGAATCGACTGAGGACCTTGCCAGTCTGAACTGACACTCCTACTGTGCACATCATATTCATGTTGTCGTTGTCTACAGCCAAAATTCGAGCTCTGTGAGCATCATATCACATTCATTCGCAAACAGTATAAATATATCTGAAAAAATGGGTAATAAAATCTGAAGAATCTGACAACTATATATACACGATTTAGACATACCTTTCAGTATTTCTTCAACACAATGAAACCTGTTGGTCCCGTCACCAGTTTCAACAGCATTGTATTTCAATTTACCTCACTCGACGAAGAGGGCGCACGAAGCGACTGTTTTGGTAATTCTTGAGGCTCTACACGATGCACTCCACATGCGATCTCTTTTTCGATACCCGGTATGACGATACTGCTACAGGCCAACCCATCTTGACCGTTTACTGTGCCAAGGGGACAATGCGAGACTTGCTGTTGCTGTTGGAGACTATTTGTGCAAACCGGAATGGCAAATTCCAAAATACGGAGTTACAAATTGAGAGCCCTTATTGCGATTGTCAGCCCGTCCAGTATTTTGACCTATCCACCAGTTGTATAGAAAGGTGAATTCTTTTAGCATTCGTGGTGGGAAATCTGGCGTATCTGACCTCCAACATTTGGCCTTCAGTCACTATGACCACTTGAATAGGTCACTTCCAGTGACGTGAAAAGTAGGACTTCGGGAATGGCCGCAGATCTCGGCGAATATCCGAAAAAACAGACTTTACATCTAGTCAAATGGGTCTAGATAAACCATCTTAGGTCCACATGGGTTGTGCAGGGTCTCGTATTGAAGCGTTCGTCGAGGGTTCTTCGGGCCAGGTTACTGGGAGGTGGATGCAAAATGGTATTCTGGACAAACACAAAATTCGGAATAATGGATATTACAGGACATGTCGCCAGCAATGGTCACTACACCATTTTTTACAAGGGTTGTGGGATAGCGCGGGCGATAGGTTGCGCTCAGTAGGGCATGATGAGTCTTAGCCTGACAAGTTACCACCTGCTGCATGTTATCGGAGTTACAGAACTAGATGTGACTGAATGATGGGGTTAGGTACAAATGAGTGAGTCACTGAGTGAATCGTGCCCAGTGCACGGCTCTAATGATGGGGAGTAAGATTCCTACACTCATACACCCAACTAAATCTAGCATCTAATGTCTTATCTCCTTGACACAATCGAATGAGAGAAAGAAGGATTAACAGCAACAGCAACAGCAACGAACATTTTGCGTTTACACAACAAGCATTTTGTGTATTACACATTTTATTTATCCCCTACGTCATCACATGGCAACAAAGCTGTGGGATTCGCGATGGGTGCGGTTACAATTCGCCTATGCTATTGTAAGTGTATCAAACGCATCCTCGACCATGTTCGCTCTTGTTCGTGTGAAATGATCATCCATTCGTTCTGCTCTATTCCTAAGCGTCTTCGGACAGTCCAGAGTACTGCAATGCCAACATATCCTGGAACTGCTGTTTTCATAATTTGACCGCGGTTTTCACCGCCTCTGTGGGTGGTAACCCTAAATCCGCTTCTAATGATGACGTCATTTCTATGTATGACATCACTTACAATTGTATCAGCGGCACCCCCAAGTGAGGACACATCCGTAAAAGGATATCGTTTTGGGCGATGACATGACTTCCATCAAGGGTCAATGTCCAATCCTCAAAAAATGTGTCCGTCTAGCCACAGAACTCAGTAGCTGCGAAAGTGATCTCTGACCTAGCGGATTTCTGGGAGTGGAAACGGGATCACGTTCGTGCATGCACACAATTAATTTGCGGCGGAACTTTTCTTCAATACCGCCCCACGGCACCAACTACTATTATTCAACATAGAAATATTTTTGTATAAATTGAATGCATTGTCTTCTTATGATTACAATTAACTTCATTACACAATAAAATGCGACCGAATCGCTCGATTATCAAAGGCACTATTTCGTAGACGACTCACTACATGATTGCCGTACGCTCCTCATGGGAGGCCCTTTTTCGTTCTACGTGAAAGGCTAAGTGCCGCCAATACAGAAATAGCCGAACGTGAGATTGAGCATGTGTGTGCGATGACGTTCTGGCATTGCGATAAAGCGATAAGCCGTTACGATATAGTGTTAAGGCGTTCAGACTAGTGAAAAGCGTACTGTCGGGCATTGACATGCTTCATTACGTTTCGTTGATTGTCAATTCCATACGATATCACGTGATCATTTAGACCATTCAAAGATTCTGAGCTACACTACTAGGGCGTTCGGATGGTAATACAGGTGTTTGCAGGGCATTACTGTGTTGGGTCTATAAAAGCAATCCCGACGTTCACCAGAAGCTACGATATGATGCCACACCAAAATCATATTCATGGGTGAGGAAAAGCTGACGCAGACACTGAAAGCGTACTGGTGGACACTGACAGTCCATTGAATGATACTGCGACCCCACCCACTGACAACTGAAAGCACGGCCGCTGATAAACAAACTACCTTCCAGGGAATGAAACGCAACACTAATAGGGTAGTGGAAAACGATGCCGACTTGCTGACAAGAAGTCGTATGACCCCAAAGACAAATATATACGGACTGCATATTTATAAAACCATGACCCTGTGATTTTGTACCCCACCCAAACCTGAGTGAGGAAGACTACGAATCTACCTTATTTTATCAGATCGACAGTTACGTTACCCGAAATGCCGTCGACGAGCGTTCAATTCGAGATCCTGCACGACCAAAGTGGACCCAATATTGTGCATATAGGCCCATTTGCCTGGGTGTACGGTCCATTTTTTCGAATTTTTTAGATGTCCGGCTGTTTTTTTAAGCCTCTGTTTTGCATTCACCCGCCAGTCAGGTGATCAGAAATGACCGACAGTCAAAGGTCAAGGGTCATTTTCGCTTCATTCATCCACCACGATTTCCCAACAAAGAATGCTAAGAGATTTCGCATTTCTATACTACTGATGGATGAGTTAACAATGGACGGGGTGACAATCAGAATCAATGTACCTTTCAGTTTATACCTCCGTCGGGCAGGCCTGATTAGTAGACATAAAATATAACAATTCTTACTTTGGAATGAAATTTCCGAATTACAGTATTTTGAAGTCGGTATCAGAAAGCTGAATTCACAGCGCAATCGAATTGCACCATATCGAGCCTCAACTGATAATCATGAAATAGAATGAACAGTTGCCCCTCCGTGTTTTTGGCGAGGGAGGTAAATTGACAAACAATGCCGGAGAAGTCTGTGACGGGATAAACAAGTGTCTTTCTTTTGGGCATGGAGCCTACTATAGACAAGTGATCCATGTTTTGAGGAAAACCCACCGGTATGTGTGAATCGTGTTTGAATAGTCATATCCCTAATTATATTGCCCAGGTTTTTCAAGATATCTTTATATTGTGTGAGAGTTATTGTGTTATAGCATATGATGCTCACAGTCCGAATATGTGCTGGTGACAACAACAACAGCATAAATATGATGTGGACTGTCCGAGAGTCTGTTCAGGCTGGCAAGGTCCTCCGTCGATTCAGGCTTTATATATGCGGTGAAGGCAAATGTACTCGGCTGAGAAGTTGGCAGAATAGCGACGTGAACTCGGCACTCGGATTAGTTCCGCCGGGTATTATTCAACTGGAACTAAAATCTGTGAATATTTTTTTTCCCGCTACCATTCGTGCATTTAATAAGGTCATGTCAGCTTTAAGTGATTACTTCCACTTGATTTTGCCATGGTGCGCTGCAATCAGTGATGTCATCTAGGCTCACTATCTTGTTACTATTCGATTATTATTCATCCCACCTGGTGTCCAAAGGGTCAGGGGAATAGATTTGACCTGACAAGCTATAGCGTGACATAACGTCACGAGACAGTGCTGTAATGCTTCCACAACTAAGTCTTCAATTCCATTGACATGGGCATGAAACGACCTACCGTAGTGCATTCGAAGACGTCGCCGAACACAGCCACTATGTGTGATGCATATGCATTATGCATATTGAGCCTGGATGACCTCATAATTTACCAAAAACTGCCAAAATGAAGAGACATTAGCAGACCTATCAACCCTCACGCATTCGGCGTGAGACTCACGCATTTGGGATCTGTCTCACGCTCTCACGCAGCTATATCAAAATCTCACGCATCTTGGCATTTTCGGGAAATTATTTCTAAAATAACCAAGAATCCTTCAAAATTGCTCCAGTTTGCAGAAAAAGGAGTCAGTAATTTCAAAATTTTCCTAGACTTGGTTGTAAAGTATCCATTTCTAGCCTCCGTGAAGGATGAAATGTTTAATAGTAGGCTGTTATATGAAACAAAATGCGAAAAATTGTATGAAATGACGCCTCGAAATTCTCATTTTTTCGGGTCTCATATCGCCGGGGCGGATATACTCAAATCTCACGCCTTGGCAAAAGTATAACTTGAGAGGTCTGCATTAGTGATGTGTGTTTTCGGGATAGGCCATCGTTCATCTCCTCTCTCCTCTTCTCCTCTAAATGGACGTTTGAGGCTTCTTCTTATCATCCTAGCAATCAAAACCTGGCCAAAAATTTTAAAACTGCAACCTTTGCATTTCACCTCCAAACAGTACAGTGCTTATGGACACACAAACTCACATGTATGAATTTTTGTGCCCACACATTGTTTATTCTTTCATCATAGCTACATGTACATGTATCTTGTGGCTTTGCCTCGATACCACAGCCCACTTTATGGTTTCATTCCCCATCACCTTTTATCATACTAATTGTGAAAGACCGTCCTCGGTGTCAATCATAATCAACAATGATTATGGGTGGTTGGTTACCAATCAGAGGATGTAGTACTGGCAATTCTAGGATAACATTTGAAAGTAGGCCAATGAGAATGGTATGAAATGGAGACTGTTCATGGTCCGGTAAATCATCATGCCCCATGCAAGAATTAAAAATCTATGTAATACATGCATCATTTTGGTTGTCAAACTACATGTACGAACACCAGTGTGATTTTCTGTAATATGCCATTGTTTGGCTTTTTCTAGAAGACAAGTTTCCTTAGTTCCACTCTATAATCCAAAACTCTAAAAATGTTTTTATTCCCCACTCCAGTATTTAGAATATGAACTTTGGCTGATGGGGGTTCTCCAGCTGATGGCAAAGGGAAGTAAATCTTGTAACCTCATGGAACACCATGCAGTGCCCTCTATCTCCGTGAATTACAATACTTCCATTAATGGATAGTCATATCATGATATCGTAATTTAGTGAGATAGAAGGCACTGGTTACAAGATTTGCTCCACTTTGCTGAAGAAGCCCATTGCAGATATGGGAATGGTGAGCCAATTCACTGGTAATTATCAGAGTGACGATGTTTTCGTACATGTTAGCTTACCTTTGAAGGATGGGACTTCCATGCCATTGCTACTCGATCCGCATGCCAAAATGATACTCAGTTTTATCACATCTTTCTGTTGAATGGAGTGTCCCCGTGCCATTTCGTTGTTTGTTTGGGTACAAGACTAATTATTGGCATGTCCTATATGATGCATTTACCTGACTTCATCCTTGTGCTACCAAATTCAATCAAAGGAAAGTACACTGGAGAGCTTTTGTAGCATTTCATTCTGTGAAGTGCATCAACAACCAAGTTGAATGCAATGTGGACAATCAAAATTTTAACATGTACAGTTTATTTTAACAATACATGTACAGTGGTTTTCTTGTCTGTGATGTTTTGTTAGTGCTTTTGATGTGTGTACTCTGGGATATAGTAGTCCGGGGGATTGGTCAATTCTGCTGCAGATGCTATTCTTCTCTGTTCAAATTGATTTTAGCAATAAAGTCAGAAAGGATGCAGTAACAAATTAATTCTCGAGGAATGTATGTATTGAACGAAACTTTGGACATGTTTTTCACCATTCTGTGTTTGGAGTTTCGCGATTTACAAAATTTCCTTTTTTATCTCTAAAAACTTTCATATTTTGTGCCAAATTTTAATACTTATCTTACCGGTTCTTTTAATAATGCTATCAGACCAAATATGTCCATATATTACATAAATTGACCGAGTTACAGGTAAACTGCAGTTGTCAGCATTGAACAATAGCTTCAACATTGGACATGCATTTATACAATGGAGACTCTAATCCCGCTGTCATATTGTATCCTAATTGTTCTCGACCATATCTTGTTTGTCATTGTGAGTACTCCAAAAAGATGGTGAATATTCTCAACACTGCTGATCTAATACTCAACGAACATTTTCAGGTTATTTCCTGTGGTAATTTTGTATTGCATTATTTGGAGAATGTAAGCTGTTTTTGTTTATTGTCAATGATATACGTTACTGTCAGTATTACAGTAGTTTGTTCAGATGAGAACATGTTAATAGTCCATGACAGTTTGTCTCGTTGTTCTGTCTACTATGATTCCATAACATAGAATCTGTAACAGCTTCTTGCCTTCCCCCGGATATATGGCAACCTCTAAGACTATATTCTAGTGAGCCCTGCTATACAATTGTGCCAAAGTTGAAGTCGGGGCGTATTGGACATTTTTTTAGCCAGTTCATGTTGATAATGCATGTGATAATTAAAGACGAGGATCAATTGGACATTCATGCATCATCTTTTCGTTGTTTTTCTTTCTCTCTTCTCTGTTTTACAGTTGCATGATGTTAAACATCAGGTTCACTGGCACATAGGTCACTATGAGCTCCGGTTTATTCTTATGGCCTCTCCCCTATTTCTTTCACCCGGGGCAGGTTTCTTAACTAAAAACTGGAGTAAATTTGATAATATGGACAAAATATTCTCACCATTCCAAGAAAGGACCAACAAGCTTACATTGGCAACCTCGGGTCGAAATATATCGGTTCTCAATAGATTCAAATATATATATTCTGAGTAAAAGACATGGAGAAGCCCTCAGAATGACGAACTGGAGCTCAAGCAGCCAGCCAGGAGTCTGTGCAGCACCCACTGCCATTGGGGCCACGCCAGACAGCAATGTCCAGGGATTAACTTTAACTATAGTGAAAAATGCCCATTCAGGGTCATTGTTTTTACAAGAATGAAGAGAAATGAGAAGGTTTGGACCCCCATGAGGTGTGGTTGGAGTGCCAAACATGAATGTGTTTTCCATTCTACATATCCTCCTTGGTAATGTCTTCGTGAACTGACGTTTTATGGGAATTTTTAAATTTTTGTCCGAGATAGAGCATTTTTGTTTCATGCAAACCAACTATTGCATACCGTATGTCAAAGTTTAGGCAAAAGTATGTCACACTTGAGAGACGACATCCAGAGTTGAGTGGAAGTAACATTGGCAGGCCTCCCAGCCTCTTTTCAGGAATTTTAATTAATATTTTATGCCAATTTTTGTGAAAATTTATGATTATTTTATGCTATTTTAAAGGAAATTTTATGCTTTTGTCTTCTATTTTTTATGATTTTTTTAAAAGATTTCTCATAAAAGTAGAGTCAAAGTGAATACAGATTGTAGGTATGGCAGCAAAATGATGAATATTAGAGACAACTCAGTATGGGTTAGTAATTAAAAAATGTAAACAATGTCGTGTAGAAACAAACCAGGTAATGTACAACATAAAATGTACATATCGTACTTGAAACTCGTGGGCATGCCCAATATCAGATTTAGGAGATTTTAAGTGCAGTTCGTCGACTGACCAATTTTTTCCAACAAAAATTTATGACTTTTTTATTTTATTTTATGGTATTTTATGCTGTTTACTCATTTTTGGCAAAATTTTATGATTATGATTTTACGCCACCCTGGGAGGACTGCATTTGGCGTTGTGGTGAATTGCCTGTGTTAAGTCGCATGGAACAAAAACATCCCACCCAGTCCACAGAGCAAATATGGTGCCACTGTACAGCCAATCTTCGCCAAGTGAACATATCTCAAATTACGGTACAGTCCATCACCAAGTCGGAGACTGATTCCGTCCAAATAGGGCATAACTGCATAAAATATGATCAACTCATTGAGAAGTTCTACAAGTGAGTGAGTGAATATGATTTAATGTCACTTTCAACACTATTTCAGTCATATCACGACGTTTGGTTCCTATTCCTGTTCACATCCGGAAACCACACGGGTAGGGTTCTATTCCTTTTGCCCCAGTTAGTCGCCTATTCTTACCATGACCTGGAGTGTGTGTCGACACCCCAGGGCAATCCCTGGCAGCCCCACGACTGTTCTGCAGGTATTGTAAAGAGTTTTGACGAGTTGTGGGGATCCTGATGTAGACGAGTTCTCATTGTCAGCTGGCCATTATGGTAGTTCCAATTATTTCACATCATGTCAGTGTGTTATGATGATTGTCACCTCTTTTCCAACAATATTTAAGTATTATCTGTTTTGCTGTCTAAAGATATTTACCCATATATATTTCTGCAATAATGGATAGACTCTGGGGTAGGGGCAGCAGTGCGCAACATCGTTGCATGGGGCAAACGCACTGCCCAGTATCTGGAGCTTTGAGGGATACCAGACAAGAATATATCATAAAATCAAAACTGATTACGTCCGAAAAGAGGCCACTGAGACTCCTGAGAAACCTGTATTACTCAGACTGTGAAACATAAGCTGTGATTCAAATGCCAACACAATCGACTAGCTTTCTAATGAGCACTCTCATAGGTCAGTAATTGGCATGAAAACCAACCAACTCGACCTTGTTCACAAAACAAGTTGAGATAAAACAAGCTACAACTCTATCACGTTGTTTTCAAAGTTAAGCAGTGTTATTTGCGCTGAAAACTTACCTCACTTCCACTCTTTGCATTTCCTTATTCCACATGAAA
Source organism: Hanleya hanleyi (assembly GCA_036873755.1). Taxonomy (NCBI): domain Eukaryota; kingdom Metazoa; phylum Mollusca; class Polyplacophora; order Lepidopleurida; family Hanleyidae; genus Hanleya; species Hanleya hanleyi. The sequence continues at coordinate 142,871 of JAVTVY010039689.1, read as the reverse complement.
TCATCTAGTAAGAATTTTGAATAACACAGTTCTCTCCCCTGCTAGTCACCTGACTGCTCACCTACCCATAATTCCTCCTTCTTGTTCCTACTGCAAGTGGGTCAGGAAGTCATTTTGTTCAGCTCCGTGAAAATTGCCTATTTCTAGCGAAATCACTAGCAGTTGGATTACCTCAGACGTCTGATATTCTTCAAGAAGTCCTTTGGGAAAGTATTCTTTACATTATCAGCGAAATTATGGCTCAAAATATGTCTCAAATGTCATGTATGTCTTGTGGTGGTGACAAGCCGGTATATGACCTACATTCCATGTGCCCGCAATGTCGCCAGGGAAGAGTATGTACCTGGGATACGGCCTGTGAGGAATGCATTTGACTGAGATACATCATTCTTTAGATGACGACTTTACAACGAATATTATGGATTAAGAATACTGATCAGCGATACGGATTTGATATTTTTGGAACATCATGATGTCTTGCCGGCATCGTTGAAAACTGTTGACCGCTTCTCTCTTGCAGGAAACAAGCCTATGTTTTTGTATACTATGATTGTCTTTTTGAATTTGGTGCTAATACTGTTATATGGAAAATGGAATAGGTCTTTGGATTATGGACGCGGATATTCTATAATGGACGACGGCTGGATTATGAATGACGGACTAGACGCTTGTAATTATGTGGGCGCCCGGCATATTTCAAGTCTATCTGGCCGGTTCAATGGCAGCTATTGAGGAGAATAAAGCTGTTGTGTCTACTAATCTCGCCAGTGAGACATATGTAGCTATGTCTCCCCGATCTAGCGTGGTCGAGGAGACTAGGGGGTTTGTTGATTCACCAGCTCGGCCTACTCTAGTCAGTTTGTTGAACGTAAATAAAGATAAACAAACGCCCCCTCCCGCTCATGATTCTTCCATTCAGACCAGGCGAACCATTCAGGTAAGAAACCGACCCGGGTTGTACAAGTGGAAGAGGGGGTGTTTAACCGTGTGAACGTAAAGAAAATATCTCTAGTATGCTAGTAAGTAATTCTTAGGTGGAAGTAAACATAATAAAATTTGTCATAGTCTACCATGAAAATTTTAATAAGAATATTTGTTTGTTTCAGACTGTGACAAAAGGAAACTCTACAAACTCATACCCATCATTCACTTCAACCATGTCAAGTACGATGAGCAGTGAAACTGAATATGCGGGAGGGAGTTGTGATCTGACAAGTCCCCAAGGGTCCTTCAACTCAGATTTAGTAAGCACAATTCCAATGAAATTCACTTTACATGTAGAGAAATTGATAATCATCATGACCGAAGAAACAATTCATTGATTTTTAGACCGAATGGTCCAGGATCACTGAATTTTCAAACACATCTGACAATGATGTATTCTGGGAAAGCTAACTGTTACCCAATTACTAAAATAAAAATATAATTCAATATTCAGCCGTCCTCCATTAATCGATCGATCGATAATCCAAATACCTAATTCATATAATATCATTAGCACCAAATTAAGAAACTAAATCATAGTATACATGTACATAAAACTATGCTAGTTTACTGCAGCAGAGAGCAGTCAACAGTTTTCAATGATGCCAGCAAGACATCATGATGTTCCAAAAATATCAATCTGTACTGCTGATCAGTATTCTTTATCCATATGATTTTCATTGTGAAGTCATTAACTATAGTAGGCTTTAATTGTGACTGTTCATATGAACACCGTGATGAAGACAGGTTCATAACGGCCCTAAGTAGCCCCAGGTTAAGCAGAATTAGACACAAGTTAGGAAACGTACAATCATAGCTCTCACACGCAACGCTCATATTTTGCTATCAGCTTGCTAGATGTATCGCCAAATTTGAGAAACTTCGAGTGGAGGTCCTTGGTGATATAAATGTAGTCCTGTCTGCAACACTGTTTTGTGATGATTACAATCATAACAATTTACACAGGATCTAGAAATGCTACTAGGCAAGATACGGTCACTCTGGACCTATATTACTGTCCAGATAGGGATAAATTATGATGTCGAAATTGTAATAATTTCTATGGTAGTAAGTCGATGAGAGAGCAGGCCCGCTTCAGTTTTATAGATATACATGGTCTAAATAAGTTTTGCAAAATGTTTCAGCTGTTTTGGCCTGAACTCAAATGGGGAAAACTGAAACCTAGATTCTCAAATTGTTTGCTGTGTTTCCATTTCCACAACTATTCAAAAATTACATATGTGCCCATTGTTCCAGATTCTTTTAATTATCTTCTGTTTACTTGAAGAAGATATAGATGGCCTAAAGAAACCTAAGCCAAATAATTGTAGCAATGCTCAAGTTGTAGGGAAAAGTAAACATACATGTACATGGATATGTAATATTCACAAAAAATCATCTACCATGAACATTTTAATCAGAATATTTGTTTGTTTCAGACTGCAGTGACAAGAGCAAACTCCACATACTCATATCCATGTCCTATAAACACACCATCATTCACTTCAACCATGTCAAGTACGATGAGCAGTGAAACTGAATATGTGGGAGGAAGTTGTAACCTGACAAGTCCCCAACGGTCCTTCAACTCAGACTCAGTAAGCACAATTCTGATGAAAGTCACTTTAAAAGCTACAGGTATGGAATTATATTGGAAAGAGGATAGAATAGCATATAGAATAATCTCAATTGCTTATAGAATGGAATTATGCATTGTTTAATGTATAGTTTAATTTGATAATGATTTTTCTAAGAATAAATTGTTTATCCCCTAAATCATTATTTTGCCTGCTAATGATGGATGCTAATTTTAACCATGAACCCACTTTCACTACCAACCAGGCTCCTGCTGATTATTATTCCATTATATTTTCAGGTTCTGTTGGTGGATGATATCCCGGATGTTCTGATCAAGAAAAAGGACAAATCTGAGGCCCTCCTGATGGCTAATGAAAAGCCAGAACTCTTGGTCAGGAATCTTCTGACTGTGTTCTTCAGCCCAGAAGAACTGGCCCAGAGCTCTGCATTGGGGAACAGAAATGCACATAATTCAGGCAGTGCAACAGCTGGCCTGAATTCCCGAATAATTGGTGCTATAAAAAGCAAAGCTTTCACTGTTGCTTCATCATGTCATTAAACATTATAGATCTGAAAGTCATTTCAGAGGAACATTGTTAATTCTCTGTCACCAACCACTTTATGTGCAAATACAAGCATGCAGATAGGTCCTCTGCCTCCATGTTTCTAACTGAATAGAGACTATCGTACTAATCTAGACTCTCTAAATAATCAAAATACAAGAAGAGCATCTCTCATCCCGAGAAACGCAGCTCAGTATATATGATAAATTCCTTCCACATAAATACAGCCCAATAGGTCTATAGCACTTTACAGATATTGCTTTCCCACAGAAATCTAATGCACAATAATGTTCCTTTCAAAATGGGAATATATTCCATGAAAAACTATATGTATTTCCAGTTGGATTCCCCCAGGATAGAATTATGAGAATTTGTCTGGATTTCTTTGGCTGCAACATTGATGGCTAAAGCAAGACTTGATGTTAAACAGAATTTCTGCATGTCTTAATTGCTATTCAGTGATCTTAACAATCCTGATAATTTCCATAGCTCTCCCCAATGTATTCAAATTTTTTTTCCCTCAGGGTTCGTTTTACTACAACACAAAAATTCCAATGGGGTACCAGCGTTGAAGGACAAGGAATTCAACCAAATAATCAACAGCAAGTGTGCCACATCCCGGAGAGCACTTAAAACCTGAGAGCCAGCGAAAAAAAGGACTAAAACTTTACAGAAGAGAGAAAGAACACTGCTTTAGAATGAAGGGGGGGGCGGGATATAATTACTTTCAGATCTCTACATCAGTAGAGGTATAAGAGGATGAATTTCTCACACTGTCAACTGATTATGATCTGCCTACTTTGCTCATGCTACGAATTTGATTATAATAAATCTATATTATGTATCACAGTTTCACTGTGTGAAATATGTTGTGCTAAGTGTCTGTCTGTATTTGTGGCTATTGTTAGCTCGCAAGCTTGCAAGCTTGCAGGGTTTAGGTTGTAGGGCTGTATACAAGCTGGTCAATTAGCAGGTCTGGCAAGCTCGCGCTAGCTTGCTTGCCCTCCTGGCAAGGTTGCCATGTTTCAAATGCAAAGTTGTGGCAAGCTAGTAGTTTGCGGCAAGTTTGCTGCAAGCTTGCAGCTTTTAATTTGAGGCAAGGTTGCGAGATTGCAGCCTTAATTAGGGGCAAGCTTGCAGAATATCCTAAGGCTGCGAGCTAGCGGCAAGCTCATACTAGCTAGCGGCAAGCTCGTAATAGATGGCAGAAGTGATCATTGGCGAGGTTGCTATGTTTCAAATGCAAAGTAGTGGCAAGCTAGGGGCAAAGTAGCCATGTTAGCTCCCGCCACCTTGGAGTGTGAGCTTGTGGCAATCTTAAATTTCTGTAAGGGTGGAGAAAAAATAAAAAAATAATTCAAATACGAAGAACGAAGAAAAAACAATTCGTGAAGAACTCCGATAGAGGCTTACTGAGGTCGATCATGGCGCTTTGCCGCCAATAAATTTATTTTCGGTGGCACAAATATTAGGATCAAGGTAATATATTATTACCTCAACTATTTGTGGTCCACGGTGAGCGGTTGCGGCCGAGCCGTCCTCATTCATGGCCTCCATGCAAGCTCTACCAGGCATTCATTACGTTCTGCTTCTCGCCACTCCATTTAGCGCTGTAAGGGTCTCACAGACTTTGCCGGAGTTGACCCAAGGTCATCTGTTGCCACAGTAAACGAACATGACGACCGTCTGACTGGGCGAATTAATATCCGCCGCGATTCACCGATATATATTTCCGCAACATATAGTTCTGAAGTAATTTGTCAAAAAGCTGCCTTCAAACTGTGTGACACTGCCGTTTGTACCACACTGAATATCCGTAAAGTATATTTCAAGATAAATATACATTTTGCGATCAGTAAAACAGTTAGACAGAACAGTTCTTGGTTTCTGCAGGAATCCTGCAAAAGATGGCGAGACCCTACAGGGGTAAATGCAGCGTAGCGCAAAGCACCCTGGGAGAGGATGGGCCTCCATGTTGCTGCACTCATGATCGCGTCATTCTCCACAACAGGGTTGTTTCGACGCACACAGAAGAGCTGAACCCGCTAGAGTTGCGTCCCTTCTTGCAGGCAAACGTCACGAGAGTGTGAACGGGAACGTAAATAACGAATCTCACAAAACGAGGAATGCAAAATTATAACTTGGTGGAACAGAGAATTAAAAATAGGAAAATACGGTGAACGTGGAATACGTCCAGAACGTGTGTACGCAAAATTAGTTTCATCAGAACTGAGAACGGTTAATGAAAATTACATTACCCCAAAATGGAGTACGAAAATACCCCGTGCCCCCTGGAAGGGACTATCGAAGATGTGGAATCCGGCACAACTACGATTGTGGAGGTCGAGCTTCCTATCGAGCGGACACCTGTATACGACGATGGAGGGAAATCGGTAACAGAGCGATCGGAAGCGATTTATGACTATGAAAACTTGGGCAATACTGGTGAGGCGCCTAACGTTAAATTTTCATTTGGTTCTGGGATCGGGAGATTGCCTTCCTCAACCCCGTTGAGGCCTGGACTTTCCGGTCGTTCTGTAACATCTTCTAACACTGGAACTTGTCTAACTGTCTAACTTCTCCCGATCTGCTTCCGGTTCCTCTGGTGGCCTTCCTCGTTCCCCTGCCGAGACGTCTGTCACTACGAGCCTTCTGGCCCACCAGAGATACGGCAGTATGGTATGTATGCAGGTACCTATGATATGCCAAATTTTTTGCCTGCCTCTGAGACACGGTATAGAGACCCCTGTCAAGTAGACCAATTAATGCGGCATCTGGTTGCGGGTTTGTCTTCGCCCTTGCGTGGCTTAGCACAAATTCCTGCTTCTGGTGGTATTCGAGGTACTCCCGTACCGTTCCGGCAATGTTACGTATGATGCGTCCTCCTATACGTGCTTCCGGTTTACGACCTCGTATGCCAGTTCACCGACCATTACAGTGAACGTGCTCACGGTCATTTGTAAGGTCCCCGAGTGTGAACGCACCCCGTCAGGCCCAGCTTCCGGTTGGCTGCTATTCTGCGCGGAATGGAACAGCAACGTCAGGAGATGAAGGAACTGAGAGAGATGATGACCAGTCAAATAAGGAGCGGTATGCCGCCGCATCCGGTTTTGTCTGAACAGTCTACGCAACCGGAAGCAGGCAGGAAGCCCCGGAAGCTATGGAAGTGGATAGGAAGCAGTACGGTAGCTCTGAATATAACGAACCTACCAATACTGATCCAGATACCAGGAAATATTACGATCTAATTTCCGGTATCTATGACTTGATTCCTGACATCGAAACTGAGTCAGGAGAGTTGAATCGGGTTACGAGGTCGGTATCCATGCTTCCGGCCTCAACTGCTATACACTCTATTTGCCACTTGTTCCATAGAACGTTAGCAGAACCCGCTACGCAGGAGGAACGTGCAGTGAGGCTGAGACCTAGAGCTCGCTTCCGCCCTGCAGGATCTTCTGGTCCGTTCCCGGTACAGAAGCCAAACATTAGATCATATGGCGTACATGATTCACCGTTCAGCTTCCGGTCTGCAGAGGTGAACGGCGATTTTAAGTATTTGTGTCCTTCAAATACCAAATTGCCTAGTAATCCGGATGTTCCGTTTATGAACAAACAGGCCTCCGTGCTAGAGGAAACTGCCCGACAAGGAGTGGCGATCACAAATCATTTGGACTGGTTTCTCAAAGCCATTAAGGATGGTTTGTTTTCGTTGTCGGGTGCGGAAAGTCAAGAACAGCTACAGGAGGGAATTAACCTCGTTCTTGACTACCAGAAGATTGCTTCCGGTGCAGTAGAAGATTTGTTGGTACATAATGCCTATTTATCTTCTATGCTGGTGTATTTAAGGAGAAGGGCCTTCATTCCTTTCATGCACGACTACACACCGGAAGCAGTAAAGAGAAGCCTACTAGAAACATCTACGGCTCCCTCTTTGCTGTTTGGTGATGCTGTTGCCGAAGTCCGACCTGAAATGGATCGAATTGAACATGACAGGTCAGTGGCTTCCGGTGCTTCGACCAAGAGACCTATGGCTTCCGGGTCGGGTCCCCAAGGCGAAGAAGACTAAGAAGAACCCGCCTAGTTCCAAGGTTGGTCCCCAAGAAAGACACGTCCAAGATGCGCATGGTTATCAACCTCAAGCGCCTCAACAAGGACTACCTCACTCCCATCGCCACACTTCCACATGGAGTCCTTCCGGTCTATCCGGTCGGTACTCAAGCAAGGAGAATGGCTGACTTCTCTGGATTTAAGGGATGCATATCTTCATATCCCGATACATCCGGAGGACAGGAAGTACTTAAGATTCATGGTCCGCAAACGACGCTTCCAAATTCAAGTGCTTCCGTTCGGCCTGTCAACTTCCCCTTGGGTGTTCACACAAGTGTTTACATCAGTGGCACTATTCCTGCACAGTCTAGGTATAAAGTACCACTTTTATATCGACGACTCCCTGCTAAGGAATGCCTGCAAAGAGCAGTTAATCCTAGACATGCAGTTTGTCTTAAGGATATTGACTTCTCTGGGTTACCTCCCACACGAAGAGAAGTCAGAACTGACTCCGTCGCAAAGGCGCAAATTTCTGGGGGTGGAATACGATACGCTTTTAGCTCTCGCCAAACCCCCAGAAGATTGTTGGCAAAAGATAACAACGAAGATACCTCAATTCCGCAAGTTATCTCAAGCCAGGGCTCTACACTTTGCTGTGATAATCGGCCTCTTGACGTCAACACAGGACGTAACTCCAAGAGGGCAGTTGCAGCTTCGTCCCTTAATGATTTACTTTAATCATCAATGGGTCGAAAGGCAGTTGAACCCATGGATACCTGTCACGCCTCTTGTCAAACAATGCCTCCAATGGTGGCTGGATCCACTCAACGTTATGCCGGGTGTGTCCCTACTTCCATTTCGTCCGTCACATCATCTGTTCACGGATGCATCTATGGAAGGTTGGGGAGCCCACCTCGAGCCCAGGTCGATATCCGGGTTATGGACAATCGAGGAACGCTCGTACCATATCAACGTGTTGGAGTTTATGGCAGTGACACATGCCATCCGCACATGGGTGAGCGTATTGACCGACAAGAACCTGCTAGTTGCGACGGACAACACATCAGTCGTGTCCTACATCAACAAGCAGGGGGACGAGATCTCCGCATTTACTAAGCCAAGCGGAAATCTTTTTCGGTCTGTGTTGGGACAACATATCAGTGTTGGCCAGGCACATTCCAGGAATTCTGACTGTCTTAGCGGATTCGCTTTCACGACGGAATCAGATAATTCCCACGGAGTGGCAACTTCACCCAGCCATACTAAAACAAATAGCTCATGTCTGGGAGATGCCACACATAGATTTGTTCGCCACTCGGCACAACAATCTATTGCCCCTGTTCATGTCGCCGGTTCCGGATCCGTTGGCATATGCAGTGGACGCCCTATCGCAGGACTGGTCAAGGATGGTAGCATATGCGTTCCCTCCTCCAGCTATCCTAGCGAAGGTAATCCAGAAGATCCACGTGTCGTTTATCTAATTGTTCCGTGGTGGCCAGCAAGGCCGTGGTACCCGGACTTACTGGATCTTCTGGTAGACGTACCAAGACAACTTCCGGTATGGCACAATCTACTACGCCAGCCCAGAACGTCAATATTCCACAGCCAGCCAGGACTGTTTCATTACCACGTGTGCAAGTGCTCAAAGGACACTTCGCTCAGGCGGGATTTTCAACGGAAGTTGGGCGCCGAATGGCACAATCAATTCGACCGCCCTCTTCCGCTGTATACCAATCAAAGTGGGCAGTCTTCGATCTTAGGTGTGGAGAGAGGGATATCAATCCATCCAGAGCCACTATTCCTCAAGTAGCAGATTTCTTATTGCACCTGGTCCAGGATAGGGGCCTGGTACCCGCTACGGTCGATATAGGGCAGCCATTGCTCAGCCTATTCTTCTGGGTACTGGGATTAATCCTTCGACTGATCCAAATTTATCTTCACTAATCAAGTCATACAAGATTACTGGTCAGTCGGTTGTTCCGAAATTGAAAGTGGGACTTGGCCCTTGTACTTAGGCAAATAGGGGCAGCACCTTTCGAGCAAAATGTTATCTTACAAAACTTCGTTTTTGTTGGCTCTTGCCTCGGCAGCTCGTCTGTCAGAACTTGCATGCGCTCGATAGAAGGAACGTCAGACACTCTAGGGACTGGAGTAATGTAGTTCTCACAACAGTTCCTGAGTTTGTGGCTAAGAATCAAGCTGTCTACGATATTATATCTCGAGAGTTCACAATTCCAGCCTTATCTGATTTCCTTTCATCCGGTCTTGAATCAGACATGTTGATGTGTTCGGTTCGTGCACTTGCGTGTTACCTGAATTGTACAGAGGAGATCAGAGCGGGTAGGAGGCGTTTGTTTATCACTTTTGATCCCAAAGCCAAACAAGAAATAAGCAAAAATACTATCTCAAGTTGGCTTAAAAATACGATTCGGCTAGCGTACTCCACAGCTACGGATAGACAAGCCGCGCTTATAAACGTTTCGGGTCACGAGATTAGGGCATTAGCGGCATCATGGCCTCTATGGACTAATAGATCAGTGACTGACATTATGAGGGCGTGCTACTGGAGGTCAAACACGACATTTGCCTCTTTCTACCTCCGGGACATGACGTTAGCATGTGACGACCTCTATTCCATCGGCCCACTTGTAACAGCTCAGCGGGTTTCTATGGGACCGAGGCCAGCAAGATAGCAAGATAAACATCGGGTGTACAGTTTTTACCCTGCTTGCTGGTGAGTGCATTTTCCTCTCGTTTCCGAATAAGGGGGGGGGGGGGCGTATATGCGACTCGACCTTGAAGTCAGAGTAGCGGCAGGGGTTCCCTATATACCACAGGCATATAGGTTCTCTGCTGTCTCATGGATCCTCACTGAGGTAGAAGATCTGTGATTTTTACTCTGCACTAGTCATCTTGCTCACAACCTTTATCACTTTCCACGGATTGTATCAGTTTGCTCGCCAACCTTTCTGTGGCATTCTATGCAAAGAGTGGAAGTGAGGTAAGTTTTCAGCGCAAACAACAAACAAAATTCACAGGTAAATTTTCTGTTATGAAGGGTGAAATGCAAAGGTTTTCATATTTTCCTTTGTATATTCTTCATGGGTCATTTAATGATTGAAATGTCAGCCTAACTACTTCATTTTATTTTATTTGAAGTATTTTGTCTCCTGGTAGCTTTTGAAAAGGGCTTCAAAGTTGGTATCTCAAGCCCAGCCGATTTCAGAAATGAAATCCGCATCGCTTATCTTCCCTCGTTTGACGCTGATTTGTGACGTCACATCAGACCACCTGGCCGGTCGTCAATACTTGTAACGTTCAGTCTCCGGGCGGCTGGTCTGATGTGACGTCACAATCAAGGAAAGATAAGCGATGACTTTTTGTAAATCTGAATTCAGCTGGGCTAGGGGTACCAACTTTTAAAAAGATTCTAGCAGACAAGATACTTCAGATTAGTCCAAATGAAGTAGATATTCTGGTATCTCTATCATTATTCAACCTACATTAAATGTAGAATGGAAAATTTAAAAACCTTTGCATTTCACCTTTAAGCTAAAACTTACCTCACTTCCAGTGATGCCCACCCACCTCCCCTCTGTGATACATCCGGACCATGTATCGCAGTGGAAACAAGGAGGAATTATGGGTAGGTGAGCAGTCAGGTGACTAGCAGGGGAGAGAACTGTGTTATTCAAAATTCTTACTAGATGATTTCATGTGGAACGAGAAATGCAAAGAGTGGAAGTGAGGTAAGTTTTAGCTTAATAACAGAAAATTTAGGAGCTGAGGCTTATTCTTACCATGACCTGCAGTGTGCACGACATCCCAGGTCAATTCCCGGAAGCCCACGGGGTGCATGAAATATGGTAGCTGTACGGGGCTTGATATCAATGGACAAGAATGTAACACGAAATTGGAGAATGAATATTTCAAAAAGAGGCCAATAACTGCATGAAATATGGAGTGAGTAAATATGATTTAACGTCGCTTTCAACTCTATTTCAGTCGTATCATGACATTTGGTTCCCTTTCCTACCCGGAAACAACATGGGTAGGGTCCTATTCCTTTTAACACCCGGGACCCCATGGGTGCCCCAGTTAGTCGCCTCTTACGACAAGCTCTCGGAGGAGCTGAGGCCTATTCTTACCATGACCTGGAGTGTGCAGAACGACACCCCAGGTCAATCCCCTGGAGCCCACGGGGTGCATGAAATATGGTAGCTGTACCAAATACGGCTGGGCAGATATTGTGATAACCGATAAGGCAGGTCAGCTTTTGCCAAGAATACTTGATAAGAAATATTTTGCACCGAGGTTCTATTTTGCACCTCACGGAAATAGGGCGCAATTAGGGCGCATTTAAGGCGCAAATGGGGCGCATGAATGGAGACAGCTAGGGCGCAATTGGGGCGCGCGCCCTATCTGCGCCCCCAACTTTGCCATTAGACTCAATATGGCTAGGGCGCAAATTAGGGCGCGTTCCAAATATGTTAATTGCGCCTTATATGCGCCCTATTAGAGAATAGGGCGCAGTTGGGGCGCAGTCTTAGGGCGCAGATAGGGCGCAGTTGGGGCGCAGAAAAGGCGCAGTTGGGGCGCGATTAGGGCGCACTCTCAGAATAATAGCATGAATGTTGTACTGATAGGGCGCAGTTAGGGCGCATTTGGGGCGCAGTTAGGGCGCAATTAGAGCGCAGTTAGGGCGCAGTTGGGGCGCAGTTAGGGCGCAGTTAGGGCGCAGTTGGGGAACAGTATACATGCCATGCTAACCATGTTCTACCCTCAGTAAATAAAGTTTATCTATCTATCTATCCATCATGTACATAAATTGAAGATATAAGGTGAAAGATGATTATTGGCATCTAACTAGTCTAAATAAATCTAATTTTGCTGTGCAGGTACATATTATTTTCATCTACATGTACAATGTGCATTCATGGTTAAAATTACATTTATTAGAAAATATATGTGCATGTACTACAGTCAGCTGTTGTGGAATTGGTACATTAGGTCATCTGACACTGTCGCTCACTTTTTCTTGATTTTTTTTCTTCAAATTACTTCTACACATATCTGAAACCCTTTACATCATCCACTATCCACAAAACAGAGGTATAACACTCACCAAAGTCTTGTTAGATGGGCATGAAATCTTCAAATTCAAAATGGTTCTTTGAAACCAATATGTCTGCCTTTCTTTTGTTAATATCAGCCAATAAGATAAAGGTCATGTGACAGTTTTGACTAATCAGATAACATGCTATTGTGCAGATAATAGGGCGCAGATAGGGCGCAATTAGGGCGCACTCTGAGAATAATAGCATGAATGATCATGTACATGTACTGGTAGGGCGCAGTCGGGGCGCAGATAAGGAGCAATAGCTTCAAGTAAAAGTCTGATTTTTTTGTTGAAATAATGTTATTAAATTTAGTATGAAAGTCCAAATTTTACATTAATGAATTTATAGCCCAGAATAGTGAAGAAAGCAAACAGTCTGAATTTTTGGGAAAAACTTTTTTTTACTAAGACATGCATGCACATGTCTTTAAAATGACACATATGCATATGTGATTACTAGCTAAATGAATGTTGATGAAAAAAGTTCAGAAGGCACAAGTATACATGTAGGGTTCACTCTGAATTTTAGATAAAATGGTTATGTCCCGAGGGCGCATTTAGGGCGCAGTTGAGTTCTCGAAAAAGTAGTTAGGTCCACAGGGCGCAGATAGGGCGCAGTCTGAAGTTTGGAGAAAACATCAATGTCCACAGGGCGCAAGTAGGGCGCAGTCTGAATATCAGAGAAAATTTCAAACTAAATAAGGCGCAGTTAGGGCGCGCGCCCTATCTCTAGCTTCTAGGGTGCATTCCTGAAGGGCGCAATTAGGGCGCAGCAGGGTGGATGGGATGAAGAAATGGGGCGCAATTAGGGCGCAGTAGATAGACAAGGCGCAAGTAGGGCGCAATTGGGGCGCAGATGGGGCACGCGCCCTAAATAGGGCGCGCGCCCTATTTCCGTGAGGGAGAGCATGACCAAATTCTTGGCTCTAAATATACTCTTCTATATTAGCCCATAATCAAATCAAGTAATTTGATCATGGTCAGTTATCAGCAACAATTATCTGGCCTATTCTAACTTAATTGCATATGGAATATGAATTTGGAGATCTTTAGACTTAACATATAGAATTTGACCTTTAGAAAATAGGTCAAGCTCAGTGATATTCAATAGACTTCAGATCCACGCATGTGGTATAAATTTGGACATGAAATATTGTACTAAACAGAATCTGACCTGGATAAAATAGGTCAAGATCAGTCATCTTCAGTACACCTCTGTACTATTGCCAGATGTATACAGAGTATTAATTTGGAAAGCCGAGCTTTATTTCTTCATGTTATATCATAATAAAGTTATATGACCTTGAGAAAAATAGGTCAAGGTCAGTCAACTGGGATAGGCTTCTACCCGGAAGTCAATCACCTGTTGCATATGTAATAATTTAATAATCCTTCAAAAATTTTAGCAAATACTAAAATTTGACCTCGATAAAATAGGTCAATATCGGTCATTTAGATTAGGTTTCTGATGCTTCACCATATGCATACGTGTTATGAATATACAATATGAATGTTCAATTCGGATAAGCTTCTGCCTCTTGATTAGGTAAGTAAGCATACCAAATTTTCAATTATCAGTGGAACCATTTTGCAGATATATCGCTCATGTACGGACGGACATACTTCATGACGACAATGCCATTAGGCCAAAATTGGCCAACTGGTAATAAAGCCATACGGACAATTCTTTGACAAGTATCAGGAAGTTTGGTATCATACCTCTTGGAGAAGGCCATGTATATATTGTTCTGTCTGTGATGAACCTCAACCATTTCACCTCATAATAGGGTCATTATAAACGCATTGCAAAGGTAACCCTTTAAGTGTGGTTAAAGGTACATGTAAGTGTAGTCACAAGCGTAACCCCGAACACAGACGAAAAGTTCAATTAGATAAGTTTATTTACGACAAGCTCTTACGACATGGCCATATAACAAACAGGACAAGTGGAAGTTCTGACAAACTTGTTTTAATTGCATCAACAACTTTTCAAAATCATTCATTATTATAAACAATAATGGTGTCTTTACATGTAAAAACATTTACATTTACATGTAAAAAGGCAGAGATGGGTGGGATGACAACAGTCCAGTTTATACAACATATCAGCGGACACAAAAACACCCTTAATATTATTAATAATCAGGTACCGTTTAACCAAGCTGGAGTCTAAATTATGCAAATTGCAGTCTGCCTGTTATGTCAGGCCTGCCTGGAAGACCTAAAATGGGGGTGATATCAAATCTTCCAATATTAGGGAACGAGCTTTTAAATACACCAATGTCCATCAGGGGTGACGTAAACACACACATCCAATTCAACAAAGATTTACTTTTTGGTACATGCATGTCATCAGTTCTGTGCATAGCATCAATGCCAGCATTAAAATATCCAATTTACAGCTACTAAAAATCTCCATATTTTATAATGGGTAAAATGCACTGAACACATTCAACAATAACAGAGTCAATAAATGAACACACATGTTTGTCGGTCTCAAGAAAATGTGGGTTGTCAAACAATAAAAGCACCAATGACATTACTCTAAAACTTCAGGGAGAAAAACGATTCCATAAAAGATTACAAAAATACACAAGGTGATTTGCAAATATAGGAAAAAAAACTCACATCAAAATACACACGTACAACTTCCCAGCACTGTCAAATAAATGACCGAGCCGATCACAAAATATTGCGTACACAATACACGGTAAAAACCTGCACCAAAGAGCAGCACAAAAAACATTTACATGCGATGTCTATGTATTTTTGGTAATTTTTTACAAACGCCCCGTTGCATAGTATATGAACATCCCCTCATTCTGGTAATAATAAGAAAACAGGAGATAATTATCAAAAAGATAGGCAAGATTTTAACTCCAACAATCAACGAAAATGTTAAAAATATTAAGCTTTTACATGCTAAACCACTTCTGACACACTAAGGTCAGGGCCTGATCCAGGCCGTTTTTGAACCCGTTATAACGGGTTTGGGCGCCATGAGTTTGGGCGCCCAAATGAGAAAAAAAAAAAAAAAAAAAAAATTATTTTTGTTAGCAAATTCCCTCTGAACAGGCTGAAACCTATATTAATGCAATTACTATTGCCAAATATGAAGTTATCAGGCTGTATTTAGACCATTCAATACTCCCACAGCTTCCATGGGCTTCGACAGTCCCACATCGCGGCCTATTTCACTATAACTTATCACACTCTGCGCCAGGTAAGGGTGCCCAAACTAAAAGTCTAGATCAGGCCCTGAAGGTATAAATTATTGCACTTTACAAAATACCTGAAATTATACAGAGATTCTTCGTTCGAAATGCAGGTTCAAAATCTTTTACATACACATTAAGGCTTCAGGAAAATAAAATATATGGATTCACATTTGAGCTAAAAAGTGATTATTGCATATGCCAATCATCTCCAACATCTGATAACAGAGTTTCTTAGTTTTCAGATTTTTGACAAATTTCATTGTTCTGGTGTAATTGTTCTGGTGAGAATATCAGTAATTCCAATGAACTTTAACTGCCCGATCACAATAATTACTCAAGGATTTAACAATACCAGAGGATAAAACTCCATTGTGAAGTACCACTCTTACTATAATAAAGCAAAACGATTACTTGAAATTCCTATTAACTTGAAAGGCAATTAGGTATATGGCAAGTCTGGTGGGGGTCAGACGAGACGTCTCTCTCTATCCCTTATCTTTCCCTGAAGCATCATCCTCGTACTGTTTCCTGAAGCAGTCACCTACAGGGAAGAAGTCCCAGCTTCTATTCTGGTAGAGCTCCCACACATAGGACTCCTGTAGGAAAAATACAGAATAGAGTGATCATTATGCCAGTGCCAATATGTCCCACCTCATAGATGCATGACCAGGGTAATATCCCACTGAACAGATGTTTGACCAGGGATGTCCCATCCCATAGATGTATGACCAGGGTGATATCCCACTCCATAGATGTATGATCAGGGTGATGTCCCACTGAACAGATGTATGACCAGGGTGATATCCCACTCCATAGATGTATGATCAGGGTGATGTCCCACTGAACAGATGTATGACCAGGGTGATATCCCATTCCATAGATGTATGACCAGGGTGATATCCCACCCCATAGATGTATGACCAGGGTGATATCCCATCCCATAGATGTATGACCAGGGTGATGTCCCACCACATAGATGTATGACCAGGGTAATATCCCACTGAACAGATGTATGACCAGGGATGTCCCACCCCATACATGTATGACCAGGGTGATATACCATCCCATAGATGTATGACCAGGGTGATTTTCCACTCCATAGATGTATGGCCAGTGATGTACCACCCCGGAAATGTATGACCAGTGATGTACCACCCCATAGATGTATGACCAGGGTGATGTCCCATCAAACAGATGTATGACCAGAGATTTCCTGCTCCATAGATGTATGACCAGAAATATGTCCCACCACATAGATGTATGACCAAGGTGATGTCCCACTGAAGAGATGTAGGACCAGGGTGATGTCCCAGTGAACAGATGTAGGACCAGGGTGATGTCCCACTGAACAAATGTGTGACCAGGGTGATGTCCCAGTGAACAGATGTAGGACCAAGGTGATGTCCCACTGAACAAATGTGTGACCAGGGTGATGTCCCAGTGAACAGATGTAGGACCAGGGTGTTGTCCCACCAAACAGATGTATAACCAAAATGATGTCCCACTGAACACAGGGTGTTGTCCCACTAAACAGATGTATAACCAAAGTGATGTCCCACTGAACACAGGGCGATGTCCCACTAAACAGATGTATGACCAGGATGATGAGGTCATGTGTACTACCACTGGTAACAATCCTACAAACTCATATCAATTTTAACAGAGTGGATAAATCATGGAGCCTACTAGGAAGACACCTGCCCATCCTGATAGACTCCATGGATAAACACACAGTGAGACCTGTGTAAACTGAACATGCTTGGGATGTAGTGTCGATTTTGACAGGGCTCTGGTTAATCAAGATTCAAAATACCTTAAATTTAAGTATTGAGACCCAAGATAATGTGAGTATTTTGAGGTTGGTCTGAGTACAACCAGACCAAAGATAATGTGCTTAATGTGCTTAACCTGCTTATCCTCAGGTTGGTCTGAGTATTACCAGACCCAAGATAATGTGAGTATTTTGAGGTTGGTCCGAGTACAGTTTGAGTACACGTTCCACTTTACTTGGAAATTTAGAGTGGAAATTTCATGTAAATCAAGGAATTATACAAGTGTTATAATTAGCTATGCCTGGATGCGAACATGGCCAAGGCCAGAAGGTTTCTATACAAGGCTGCTATGTGTTCACCCATGTTATCATCGAGACAGGTGATTATAGATGACTCACTCACCTGGCCTGTATATTCTGTATCAGGTTTATTGATCAGATGCATGAGGAAGAACCTGTATAAATGAACAGGATAGAGAGCATTGTTATACCACAGCTGCAGTACCTCTACCACACCATCAAACATTTACATGTGATAAAGGCACGACAAAGCTTCATGTTCTCTCTATATAGTACTGATCAAACCTCAAGTTTATAAAATAATCAGATTTAATTAACCTACATGAATAATGATATTATAATAGGAATTGGTAACTCAGTTGTATTAAGTTGCAGATGTTATTATCACATACATGCTCAAATTGTTTCATAAAACAACTCAGAATAGTCAAAACAACTGAAATTGTACCTTTGCCGACATGTTGAGAAATATAATAAAATAATGAAGAAAAATTTTGATAAATTGGACTCTGTAATTTTACTTGGATAATATCTTGGTTATCATGGTTTCTCCAAAGACAAAAAAAATATATATATATTATGCCAAATGTTAATGTTATCTGTCTGGTTCTTGTGGTTATAAGTTATGTTATAAGACCTAATGTTATAGAAACTATAATGGGGACAGGATTGTAGCATGTTGGATAAACAGTCAACCCACTTTATAACCACCACCACCAAAGGTTTAATGAGATTTTGGTGCCCATTTTGTGCAGTTTGGAGTGCCAAAATGAAATAAATTTTTCACTTGCAGGCCTTATTTTTTGACGCGAACGCTCGTTCAGGTTACATGAAATCAAATTTTACGTGAACGGTCACCGTTCACGTGGGGCGAATTTTATCTGCTAGCTTATTTTCACAAGTCAGCAGTGTCTGTCTGCACAAAGTGAAAATAAAAAGTGGCGACAGCGACATTTCCGCGTATACCATCCACTTTCTCCTTCTCCTTTTGTCGACTGCCAGGCTAATTTACACGGCCGTGGGTGTTTGATCAATCATGAATTGCTTATGGCCTAGTTAAATTGTTTGTGTCGGAGTGGTTTCGTTTTCGCTGGCCAGACAATGACGCATGCCCAGATGGAAATAGGTCCGCACGTTCAGCACTGCCAGAAGTTGCCTGGAATAGAAAGTGGAGGTCTGTCCGAAAGTGAATGACCAATTAGAGGGGTCTAGGAAGAATTGCTCCATAATTAGATTGGCTCGGGGAATTCCCCACAGCACTGTCGCTGCATGCACAGAGTGTGGTGTCTCGCATCAATAAAACAATGCTTATTAGTCTATGTTGTTCTCAATAAAACAATGCTGATGAATCAATATATACATAGGTATAGTATATTGGTAGCGTGAGGTAAGAACAACATCGATTAATCAGCATTGTTTTATTGAGAACAACAGAGACAGCATGTTTTGTTGATTTGAGACACGGAGCTGTGCTGCAATTTGGCGCCAGTAGATTCAGATTATGATCAGAATGATTTTCATTTAGCAGCGTGTTATGTAATATTTTTCAAAGTAAACCAAGAAAGATATGTTGCAAAGTGCCACCGGTTAAAAGTTTGTACCCGAACTGTGATGTCTGGAACGTATTTCTCTCACATTATAATTTTTACAGCATGTTGACCTCAACATGTGCTTCAAACAATTCTATGCAAGCCCCGGGCGATCTCAATCATGAAGTCTGGTCATCACGGGGGGTGGAAAGACCGTCGCATGCAATTTACAACATCATCATTCTTGGGTTTTGTATTCGAATGAACCGTTACCTTATTCTTATGTCATTGAAATATTGCCACCGTTTTGATGGGTATAAAATATTCATATGATCAAATAATATGAACTCGTGTTCAGCTTTTTTACACCTTTCACCCCTGTTGATTTTGCCAAGTGACACAAGTGAGGCTATCCCGTCCAGTGTGGTTTGTGTCCAAAAACAATGAAAACCGTGGGGGAGATAGGTTGTAGTGAAGTTTCTCCGTAAATCAAATAACATCTCGTTGATATTTGTTCTCTTATTAACAGTAAGATAATCTTTATTCTTTTCACACTAACGTAATATTCTCATGGTTTCGAGAGAATAAATATATTTTTGCTTGAACAATGGGGAAACAGTTAATTGTGTATGCGTGCTCTTTCATCCCTGGAGTCAAAATCAGAATGGGACAAACTGAGAGCAGCGGCATTATGTCAGTGTGGTAGGCAGTTATCTTTTTCTTGTATATTGTTCGTCTCCTTGAGCAAATGGTAATCATGTATATTAAATTTACGTAACCTTTCACGTAACTGATCGATTACGCAGCGAAGTTGGTGACGGTAAATCGTTCACGCCTTATTTGGCGTAGTCTAGCGTAAAGAAAATGATCTTGTCTTATGCTCTGAGTATAATTGTAGGCCCTGGGTTTTATGGTTTTTGAATAACAGCATCTTGAAGTAGAGGATTTGTAAGAAATTTTGTATTTTGAGGTGAAAACTATGGCAAGCCGTTTCAGTATTTAATCGGTTATTCCACATAAGTTGAAAAATTTTGCACATATGTACAAAAGAATTCCACATGTGTAAAAAACAGTTTTTAGACATATGTGCAAAAGTTTTACACATATGTTGAAAAGTTTTACACATATGTGGAAAAGTTTTACACATATGTCAAATAAAGTGTTTTTCCACATATGTTGAAAAGTTTTGTACATATGTTAAATAAATTCCAGGAGAGTTAATGGAAAGGAAATGGACTGCTCCCTGTGGTATAATCTCTCGTGAATGTTTGTTATCTAAAGACCATTTCAAAATGGCGCTGTCCCTTCGGGGTTTGTTTTTCGTCTCTCCGACTATGCGAGACATGTGGAACTACAGTGAGGACACTATATTATCTTAGATTCAAGGTCCATACATGACTATCTTCCTTAAACGCACCTCTACTCCTGTAGCTAACGCAGATCGTACAAACTGCCAATAGCACAGGGACTTGTTCAGTTATTAATTATGATATTATATTTTTATATACTCTCATCCTACTCCATAAATATGAGTACGAGGAGACTATATATGAAAATTAAGATCCTAAATTATTAACTGACCAACAACAAGCTCCTGTGTGCGGTAGCTAAATGTGGTACACAGGGTACGGTGGGTCCATGCAAACTTCAAACGAAAGAGGAGAGCGGCGCTGGGGTAGGAACAAAGCCTGAATTAACAAGACATCTGACATACAGGATCGAAATACGGTAGTGTAGGAGTAATCAGCTGGGTCACAGATAAATAAACACACGAACTCAAGTCTCTATACAGCCATTTCAAGGTCAACCTTACTGAATATGTTATCATTGTGGAAAGATTGTTCCTTTGTTTGCAGGAGGAAAAGGCGCCAAAATGATACCAGGGAGCAGTTGATGCCTACGGCAGATGTCACAACTTTTAGACATATGTGGAAAAGTTTTGCACATATGTGAAATAAAACTAGAACTCATGGACTTCGAAAGGCCACCCAAAATTTTTAGACTGGTACAGATATTATACTACATGTAGGATTGCATTATTTATTTAATACACAATATATGAGCAGCAGATTCACATCTTTATTCCCCAGACTCGTGACAGGTAATGCCTCCATGGCAGATACATTTAACAGTCGCCAACGAAAACTAAGAACAATTATCAATAGCTGCTGATCCACAGATGTGCTGAAAGATTTGCATGCTAAAAGATGGACAGATGCTCATTTTTTTATAAATAATTTGGTTTCTATTTTCCGGAAAGGCAAAAGTAATTTTATCTTTATTTCATGAGTAAAAGGTACATGATGGTGTGAAGCCTACAAATTCGGAACAATAGAGTGTAGGCCTAATGCATAAGCAAAGTGACTCCGAATAAAGTTAACAAACGCATATTGACAGTCTCAATATTTCGACAAAGCTATATTTGTCATCAGGAGAAATATCATCAAAACTGACCTCGTTTCATCGCTTGAGTTTCCCCCTATTAGGAATTTAGGTGAGAAATACAGCTTCTTCGACAGGGCTCAACTCGGCATGCATCTGCCGCGAGAGAAAAAAGACTTGCTGCTTATGTTCGTTTATAATCTGCCTTGATTGTGATAATATGACAACTAAGCTTTAAAAACTTATTGACACCTATGAATTGAAAGAGTCACAACGATCAATTGATCAAATAGGCCTACCGTATTTATTACGGACAAAACTATAAACTTAGCGTCTTGCTCAACAGACGATGTTAACTGAAAATTCCGCCATGATGACCATGCTGCTTCCCAAGCTCTACCAGGCATTCATTACGTTCTGCTTCCATCCAAACTTTGCGCAGTTGGCCTTTGCGCACACCCGGAAGTAAACAGCGATAATGGAAGTGAGTGAATGAATGAATGATGCAAGTTATCAGAATACCTGCCATGCACCATGGACGAGACGTCGATCGCGATAATGTGATTTGTTGCACATATGTTCACATTTAATTCACTGTATTGATATTCATACTTTGCAGTTTTGACAGCGGCGAAGAAGATAATTTATTTAATAAATTGACTTGACGACGGCAACATAGATTCATTTTTACGCAAACGAAAAAAACGTTCCCGCTTATTTCGTTTCGCGTAACCTCCATGTGAACTGAACGATCGTTCGCGCAAACTTTTGTGGCCTGAACTGAAGCAGTCACCTGTAAGTATAAAGTCCTGGCGGCTTAGAGACTGATACATCACCTGCCAAAATGTATTCATGATATCCCTATGAAGCGTTCGCTGTCAACACATATGTTGAAAAGTTTTACACATATGTTAAATAAATTAACTATTCCACATATGTTGAAAACTTTTGCACAGATGTCAAAAAGTTTTCAACATACATGTATAAAACTTTTACACATATGTGGAATAAATTCGCACTTTTAGACATATGTTGAAAAGTTTTATACATATGTTAAAAACTTTTTGACATATGTGCAAAAGTTTTCAACATATGTGGAATAACCGATTAAATACTGAAACGGCTTGCCATAGAAAACAGCACACTTTTCTCTCTGTAAACATATGAAGTCAGTCGAGCTCCAAGATCAACTTAACCCCGAAATATTGACCATGTCAATAGTTTGTTGGACTGTCTTCACTCCAAACGGCACCTCATCACCCTACTGAATCGACAAGTATGATTGTAGATAAACACCGCCGGTTACGTGTCAAATCACAGTCAATGGTAGGTTTTTCGGTACTTTCGTTATCAAGCGTTGTCTGACCAGACGACAGTGACCACAGCCGAAAATGAACGATTTTCAGCATGTCGATGACAGGTATGGTTAATGGTGTCCAGTCATTTTTTGATGGAGAGATATCGTACTATATTGTCACCAAATGTAGGGTTATTACTAATCCTCTGATGAGAACCAACGAGTTCGAAACCGGTCAGGCATTCACACCCAAGTTTACCCCGTGTTGCCATCTTGTTCTGGTTGATATACTCTCTCCGAACTTATTACTAATCCAAGTTAACAAAAATTTTAAACATTTTTGTGGCGAGAGGTGTTTTTAGGTGTTGGTGGACAGTCCATGGTAGGTATCAGCATCGAATTATAGTGTGAGGAAATGAGCACAAAATGAACACGTGGGAACTTACTACCTGCCTCATGTATCACATCTCTCGATTCCTTTCACTTGTGTGTGTTTAAGAGGAATATGAACCGTTAATAGTTTATTCTCTGTCTGTCTGATATTACGACAGTCCATGGTATCATCATCGGACCGATCGACAGTCCATGGTAGGTCAAAATACGGTCAGTCCGAACTGACGTGAACCGTGTAACCTTGGCCAATGATTCGCCAAATGGACTGTTGCCAAGACAAATGGTAGCTACCATGGACTGTCGACATATCTGATATACAATCATATGTTGCCTCATTATAACATTGCAGCTGTTATCTGGCTTCAATGTGAAGTGATCCAATCTACAGTTCATGGTCGCATGACACATGGACTGGTGCATTCACCTACAATCATACTTGTCGATTCAGTAGGGTGCTCATGGGGGCCAAAATCTCTCCATGATATTGTACCCCAGAAATGTGAGAAGTACTTCTCCACAATATGAAGACCGTTCTATTTCAAACGAATGCATGAAAATACTTACATGTAGTTTGCAAAGTTGTGTTCATTCTGTACATGGGTCTCGAAGCCATGCGGTACTTTATCAAAGTACTCCTTCCCTATCCCGCATATAAAGCATTTGGACTGGAGAAAATAAAATTCATTCAATAAAATACTATAAGAAGTAAATTTCCAATGAAAAGTTAGATAATATTGCAATGACTACAATTGTCCACAGATGGACCAGATTTGTCTCTCCCTCATCTTTTATCCATCATACAGTCTCGTCGTTTCCTCCTACAATTTACAAATTATAATATAGAATAAATGATCTTTACAAAAGGAAGTCAGTGAGTAGTCTATTGTATGTGGAATGGGGACTCACATCTGACAAGCAGGGCCTGTAGAAGATAGCCCGGTGATATTACGAAGACAAAACAATTCTTCCAGGTTCATGTATTCGGTGGTAGATTTAAGTATTACGTGGTAGATTTAAGTAAGACAATCTGATTAAAACCAGATGCATGAATTCATTCAAACAGGAGGGTTCATATCACAGTGGTTACTCATCGAAAACAACTTTTTACACAGGAATTCCTCTATGTTTAGATAATGTACTATCAAATATTTCCTGTATTCTCTCTAATAAGTCATCAGAGATGTCGGACTTGTCCTTACCTCCATATCTTCCTTGACCTGTTCTAACTGATCACGGAGCTCACCAAATGCATCAATAATCAGACCTGAAACATAACCACTCATATATCATCACACAGTTGGACTATAGATCCACAACTAACGTATCCACAATAGTTATTTGACTGATACATGTTGAACTATCTACGTGTATGACATTGAAGTTGATGTCCGATTTCACAGCTTGCTGGATGTATTCGCAGTCAAATTTTCAAGACAATTAATGTAAGTCATGATGATAATGATATGATGAAACAGTATCTACAGCAAACATGAATTGCAGGCAAGCACAGCACCTAAAAGGTGCGTGGACCCCTCAGCCTGTTTTGATTAGTCAAGTAGGATCAGGGCTGCATCTAGAGCCAATTTAGTTTCGGAAAATGTATGGGCGCCCAAAACTCAAATGAAAACGAAAGTGTTGTTGTTGTTGTTCAATTTGAAAGGATTTATGAAGAAAATACTCCTAAAAAAAGCTTCTGGGAGCCCCAATATCGATCCGATTCCATAGCTGCGTATTGAATTTCATGTTAATAAACCTCTGTTTTGTGATTGATCACAGGCTCTTTGTGCAGAAATTCACTAAAAAAAATTGGACCCTCAATAATGAATTACGAAAAGAAACTGGAAGTTTGGGATCGGAACCTGCAAAAAATCCCTGTGTGATTTCTGTACCGTATATAATAGACTTTGCTTTCACCTGAGTGGTGTGCTGGAATTACAGCATGCAAGAAAGTGTAGCTTTATCAGTGGCAATTTATGCATTGCACAAGTGTGATAAGTTAATGGCATAGAAACAACGATTGACACAAACCCACCATTATCATTATAAAGGGGATGGGGGGCATAAGCTCCAGGTATGCAAACTAGTTCAAAATTGCACAGAGTCAGGCTAAAAATGGGCTCTCCTAATCACTCGTTCTAAATAATTTCCAAGGTACAGTAACATGCAAAAGTTTTAGGATAAATCATGATGTAGAATAGAATGATTTAACAGCAAAATTGCAGAAAAATGTTGTCCTTCATTTAAGGCGACGCGAAATTCAAACTAACAGGGTTTCAATACTGCAGGGATTCCCCTGCCAGTTATTTCATATTATACTTCTGAAATAAAATATGGTTTGTGCAAAAGCTTTGGATAAATTGATGTAGCAAAAATGAAGAAAAATCTTGTCCTTCATGTAACGCGACGCGAAATTCAAACCCAGCAGGGGTTTACTGCGGGAACCCCCGCCGGTTATTTCCTCTTGTACTTCTGAAATAAAATAATGTCACCAATCTGTTAGTTATTACTATAAAGGAATAAATTTTAGGTGATTCCGCATGTGTGGGTGAAAAAACAATGTACACTGCATCTCATACATATCACATGAAGCTGAGAAGCTGTGGATAAGAAAAAAGTCCAATAACATTTAGTGTCCCAGGGGTGGGGAAATCCTCCCAAGGGTAGTGTATAGGTTAAAATATCGACCTCTATGGTCGATTTTTTTTGGTCGATGATATCTCATATCATTGATGAAGAGTATGATTTGAAAATGGAGATATCGCTGATGACTTTAAAACAATAATCTAATACAGCGGATGGCACCCATATTGGATTATGCACATCCATAAAACATAATACATGACTGTCCTCTCACCAAGGTCAAGCGACTCCCCAAGTTTGAAGTAGATCAGTTGAATCGTACTCCAGTTATTGTCCGGACAAGTTCAAACTGCAATCCAATGAAATCCAGCATGGCTGATGGTGGCCATATTGGATTAAGCACGTCCTTGAAAAACAATCCTAATGCTCCTCTCAACAATGTCAAGGCACTCCCCACATATGAAGTAGATCGGTTGAATCATTCTCGAGTTATTGTCCGGACAAGATCCAACTGCTTATAATCCAATATGGCTGACGGTGGCCATATTAGATTACGCACATTGCTCAAAAACAATCCCAACCGTCCTCTCACCAATGTCAAGGCACACCCCAAGTTTGAAGTTGATCGGTTAAATCGTTCACGAGTTATTGTCCGGACAAGAAAATCTAAGATCCAACTGCTTATAATACAAAATGGCTGACGGCGGCGATATTGGATTAAGCACATTGCTGAAAAACAATCCCAACCGTCCTTTCACCAATGTCAAGGCACACCCCAAGTTTGAAGTTGATCGGTTGAATCGTTCACGAGTTATTGTCCGGACAAGAAAATCTTACGGAATTACGGAATCACGGACACCAGTGTTTCTAAGTCCCCCCCCTACTAAGTAGCGGGGGACAACAAGTGTAGCATCATGTAAGCTCCCAGATAAATGGGAATTGGGGGGTCCATCCAATGATAATCTTGAATCTTGAATGGACCAGGCTTTCTTGTATCAGGGAACCTTCAAAAGTCACAATGAAACATGCAACCAAGGGTTCCCGATGGGCATAGATAACAGTGCAAAAGCTAAGCCATCAATAAAGCATAATAACAAAAATAATTAAAAATCATCAAATCATCATAGCCATCTGAAAATCTAATCATTTCATCAGTCAACATTCAGGAAGCTCTCACCAAAGTTTGGTCAGGCCCGACTTTATAGATCTGCAGATATTCAGCGGACAAGAACATGTTGATGGGCATAGATAACAGTGCAAAAGCTGAACCATCAATAAATAATATAAAATTACATACGTACATACATGGCAACGACAAGACCCCACAGCCCTATGGGCTGAGGGGTAAAAATCATCCCATAGGAAATATATACATGTAGGTGGTCATCTTTAAGTATAACATTAACTAGTGGAATAATGATCAATTAATTAATTTCTATGCAGTGGAAGAAGACAACTTAAATTAGCTGATATGACCGAAGATAATGTACAAAGGAATCACATGTCCTAGTTGATCTTCAGTCGAACTAGGAATGAGGATATAGCTTGTGGAGACTGGCTCTGAGTACTTACCCTGGATGATGGCCAGCAGAATGACAATCACAAAGAAGAAGAAAGTGATGTCAAAAAGAATTCTGTACACTTCATATGCATCACCATCTGCTGGCTCAATCTCATCTCCTGTAAAGGCAACATATAGACAAATTATAGCAACATATTCACACACTTAAAGCAACATATACATTTCTCATAGTAACATACACACATACTTATGACAAAATATACACATTTTTATGGCAACTTATACACATTCTTATAGATTAGCAACATCTACAAATTCTTATAATAACCATACACATTATTACTGAATGGAGAAAAAAATGGAGAAGTGAATTGGAGAAGAGATAATTCTATGTGGGATTATCAAGATACATGTATACCGGTAGTTGGTTACATTCAGGCATATAGGACAGAAATAGAAAAATTATATATCTGTAAAGGGGCATAACTCTGTAAAATATGGGCCGAGGGGAGCCACTTTCGATAGGCATCTGACTTAGCACTCTGTAAAATAAGAAAAGAGATGACTCCCTGGTGACAGACTCGCGGGAATTTACCTCACTCAAAATGGCGGGTTGTTGACCTCTTCGTCTGTTTATCCGGCAACCACGCGTAATAGTAACAAAACAGTAAGTTATGCAAATCACATAAGTTTAATTGGCTCAAATTCAGTTTTCGGTTCTATTAATCAAAGAAAACGGATTTTCTTAATTTTTACATTTGCTTTTTTGGGCGGGTTTTATTTTGGGCGCTCGTACTTTTTGCGGAAGTAATTTGGCTATGGATACGGCTCTGACTGGCAATACCGTACTGCTGAAATATGCAGAGAAACCAATGACCAGTCAGTCACTACACTGTACCAATGGCTGACTTACAACTTTACTATGGAGCTTTTGATTGGTTACATGCTAGTAAGAGTATGTAAATCAGTACCAAATTAGGGCTAATGATCCGTTTTTAGAAGACTGGAAAATGGTAGAAAAATAAAAAAAAATCTAAAAAAATAATTAATGACCGGTTAGACCTGAAAGTCTCAAAGGCACAAGTATAAAATAAAAGGATCATAACCTGTAAGTTTCATGAACTTCCTATAGTTATCGAGACACGGCTCGGACAGACGGACAGACACATCTCCAGGGCCATAACAATACTCCTGAGCCTGTAGGGCTGAGGAGTAACCAATAAGGGAAGACACACACTGTCTCACATCAAGGCAGAAATTCACATTGTGTCAACTTTCCAGAATGTGTTTTGGAAGTTTGAATAGATAACCTATATGATCAAAATATTTCATCCAATCGAAAATGTGCCTATGGTTGGCCATCCCTGCCACAATTCGCCATTTACAGGATGCCTGTAAATAATATATACCATGGTATAAAATGTCAAGCCTGCCATAATTCGTATTTACAGGGTGTCTGTAAATGCCAAGCCTGCCATAATTCGTATTTACAGGATGCCTGTAATTATTTTGTACCATGGTATAAAATCGCCAAGCCTGCCACAATTCGTATTTACAGGATACCTGTAAATGCCAACCTGCCATAATTCGTATTTACAGGATGCCTGTAATTATTTTGTAACATGGTATAAAATCGCCAAGCCTGCCACAATTCATATTTACAGGATGCCTGTAATTCATTTAGCCGTAAGTCGTAAATCTTTGCCTTCTTATTATTACCACCAATGATATACGCTTTTACAAATTTGGTGCCGGGCTTTACACAACCTCCAAACAGGGTCATCTTCCCTTCTGCCTGTCGAGCGACCCTGCCCTCAGTCAATTTACATGTACCAAAACATCATTTCACAAAACCTGAATTTTACCAGCCAAAAACAGTCCACATACTAAATACGAGGATATATAATTTTGCAGATGTGAATGTGCGGGACCATTTAATTCCGACAAAGCAAGCATCGCTGATTTGTTTTCAAACAAACGACCGTTAGCCTTGATCATGGAGCTTACTGTAGATGGAGGAATAACATCTTATCAGTCTCATCTACCACCGTCTGTGTTTAATCTGTTTAGATCCCTGATCAAAGAAATATCAAAGCAAGCAGGCTAGATAATGAGGTCTTCAGGCCCGTAGCCAGGGGGGATTTTTGGGGTTCGGGAAAACCCCCCTTTCGGAAATATTATATATTTTTCTCGTATAAATGCCCTTTTTAAACTGAAGCGAACCCCCTATTTGCCCCTTTTCCCATACAGCGAACCCCCTGATATGCCCTTTTGGTGTGAAGGCGAACCACCCCTCAGTAAATCCTGGCTACGGACCTGGTCTTAATCTGTTGACACTGCTGGTTTTATTGTTGTCAGTCTGTCCTGTGTGTTCCGATCTGGCCATGCACTGACAGCAATCAAGGAACTTGATGTCTTAAAACTGTGGTCCATCTTTGAACACTGGTTACAGTAATCTGAGCGGAGATAAACTACAACCAACCGTAAACCGACCAATCTGTAAATAATGGCTGTATATTGGAAATCATGGTAGCCAGGAAATCAGGCTCGGAAAATGATGCCTTTTGGTGCAAAAAACATTGAAATCCGTCCACTAGATCCAGATTTATGGACGAATGAACATATATATTCAAGCTGAATGAATTGTTCTCGTAAAATAAAATATTTTCCGGAGACTTCCGGATAATATGAATGGACACATTGGTGAAATGGCTGGCTGCTTTACACATTCCGACATTCGATTTGGGTGCTCACACGAGCGAAAATCGCCTTTTAACACATTTTACATTATCAGGATTTAACTCCCTAAAACATGCTCATACCACCACGGAACATTGCGGAATTAGCCGAGAGTCTCTGAAAGCCTGGTCAGTCAGCCCACCATGTGGTAAGCTAAGCGGTCATAAAATAATTAAGAGGCTTAGTTTTATCACTGTCGGCGGCCAAATTTTGACCATTGATGTCACGGAGTGATCTCCCAATTCTATATTAGGCTCCATGCCTTGATGTAGTCCAAATGTTGTTGTTGTAAAGAGATGAACAGTTATTTAAGTACAGATGTGCTGCACTTGATTAATTCTGGTTAATTCAGGTTGTTGCGATACCGAGCAGTTTGGATAATCTCGCACTTTTAATCTCTGACAAAGGCTACATGCACATGGCTTGGTGAAGACTCACTGTGTGGAGACTGCCAGGGCATTTTTCGCCCTGTATAATTTACTGAGGGCAGGGTCGATCGACTGACCGGAGGGGAGATAACCCTGTTTGGAGGTTGCGTAAAACCCGGCACCAAATTTGTAAAAGCGCATATCATTGGTGGAAATGATAAGAAGGCGTAAATTTACGACTTACGGCTAAATGAATTACAGGCATCCTGTAAATACGAATTATGGCAGGCTTGGCATTTACAGGCACCCTGTAAATACGAATTATGGCAGGCTTGGCATTTTATACCATGGTATATATTATTTACAGGCATCCTGTAAATGACGAATTTTGGCAGGGATGGCCAACCATATGTGCCCTACTAATAAATTACTCCAGACGCAAGGGGTGCCACATCATTTCAAACCTTTTGTCTGCTGTAGCTATATTCTACATAACTCAGGCCTGGCCTTTTCGAGCGCGATTACGTTCCATCAAGCTCCTAATTTCCTTTTGAGGAGCGCCTTTTGTTATAATGCCTGCCTCATCTCCTGACTTCCCAAGAATAGTTTCCCAGTCTTTCCCTGCCTTTATTCAATCAAAGTATACTTTGATAAACAAAGTACATCCTGCCAACTTTCCAGTTTTTCATGGATGAAAAAGCACATGGAAGAAAAATCAAACATTTATAAACAATGTTTCTGTTTGTAACTAAGTCAAACCTGCTTTAATTAATGCCATTAATCCCTTATTAATTGCACAATCAAACGTAGAAAACGGAAGTTTAAAAGAAAAAGTTAACTCCCCTAGGAGAAGAGTTGTCCGCCCCTAGGAGAGCTCTCCACTCAAATCCAGCGTGGTCACTATATAGGCGACTGTAGCCTCATTTCTCATCCTCTTTCTCAGACCGAGACCAGTAATGAAACAAGGCCGCGGTACGAGGGGACGGAAGGGTGGGCACATTAAATTAAAGCAGGTTTGACTTAGTTACAAACAGAAACATTGTTTATAAATGTTTGATGTTTGCTACCTAAGTCTTAAACCTGCTTTAATTAATGCCACAGTACCAACATACGGAGGTGGGAACCTCGGACTTGTAGTATATCAAAGTAGGCTAAGTGACCGCTGGAATAACACAGAAAACATGGGCATAGCATGAACAATCCATAATCAGCAAATGAAACCTTGATTATCAATATAAAAAGGTTAAACATGTGAATAAGATACTGATGTACTTATCTTTGATTGTTCACAGCCATGTAGCTGTGTTTGTGGTGTGGAAATTATTAATTTCCCCCCGAGAGAGTACTGCAACGCAGTGTATAGGTACTTCTCGGGAAGCCGTTTATACCAAGAGAGGACCTCAACCCTGGGATATACAGTCTACTTGGTATGACTTATTATCTTGGCTGTTCCTAAGACCGGTCGAGGCAGGGTCTGTTCCGGGCCTAGTGATCGCCAAGTCACACCACTCTCAGTCCACAATCGTCTTTCATCCAACCATCATTTTAGGGAGTTGAGTGCAAAGACGGCGCTGAGATCATTGAGAAGGACGTCAGATTCAACCTGAAGGACACAATCAAAACCGCAG
Organism: Hanleya hanleyi; assembly: GCA_036873755.1. NCBI lineage: Eukaryota > Metazoa > Mollusca > Polyplacophora > Lepidopleurida > Hanleyidae > Hanleya > Hanleya hanleyi. The sequence continues at coordinate 110,853 of JAVTVY010039689.1, read as the reverse complement.
TTAAGGTAAAGATCACACTCACCATGGAAACATACATCTTAGGGTGATGATACAGTGTCTGACATCTCTTTAGAGGATCCAAGGTATTCCATCTGACTTATTTCTTCCTTCCATATGAGATCAATCAATTGTGGACCAATAGTATGAATGAGATGAGATGATACAGCAATTTGCAGATTTGCTGTGATGATTCAAACTGCCGCCCCCCCCCCTTTTTTTGGAATTTAGTTGACCACGTGTTGGGCCGCTATTAACGGCCCAAACGTGGATATCCCTTCTGCCTGGACTGACATATCTCTCAGATAGAAGTTGGTGAACGTGGAGTTCGTCGTCCAGGCACAAGATTGGACAATGTCATGGAGGGATAAATTCTTCCATAATGGCCATGACGAAGCAATGGCGCGAATCTCATGAGACGAAGCATTCGACAAGAGAGGGGGAGCGTCTATGGCCAACTGATAAGACCATTTTATGGTTTTCTTCAACCACGCGGCGATGGTATTTTTGGTAATATCACGCAAAGCCGACGGGCGAAGCGACAGAAATAACAAGCGCCGAGAGCCGCGAGCGGAGTCGGTACGAGTAAGATAGTGGCGAAGAGCCCGGACCGGGCATAAGAGGAGGTCGTCTTCGAGCCCATGCACAAAGTCTGACAACGCCGGAATGGAGTACGATCGTTGAGCGCACGGACCTGAACGCACAGACTCATTTTTGGCAATAAATTCAGGAATGGGCCGAAAAGAAATACGAGACCAATCCGCCGTCCAGGTCATAGAAGATCTTTCAAGAGCATGAAGTTCAGATACTCTAGACGCTAAAGCAAACGCCGCCAGAAAGGCGGTCTTATAAGACACAGCTTTAATAGAGGCGGATTCCAAAGGTTCAAAGGGTGGATGAATCAGAGCACACAGAACCACACCAATATCCCATTTCGGTAACAGTTGGCGCGTACAGCGAGACTGTAACGCGAAGGCGCGAATGAGCGCAGAGATATTATCGTTTAGACTAATGTCTACACCCGAAGTCAGGCGTAAAACCCTAGCCAGAGCAGATCGATACCCTTCAATGGTGCTGATTTGAAACTTCTTATCACGATGAAGATGAAGGAGAAAGTCAGCTACTAGGGAAACAGAGGCAGAGTCGGGATCGGCATCATGTCCTCGGCACCAGGAGACGAAATAGGCCCATTTCGCCTGATAGAGCTGCGATGTGGAAGATCGATTGGCTGAAACCATCGTTCGTGCAACCTCTGCTGAAAATCCCTGGACAGCGAGTGCATTCTGGATAGTCTGCAAACGTGTAGGTTGAGCCACCGAGGGTTGTGATGAAATAACCCGTGGGGTTGACGTAACAGGTCGGGCCACACTGGCAAACGACGTGGCGGGGCGGTGAGAAGCGGGAGCAATACCGGAAACCACTGTCGCCGAGGCCACCACGGGACTACGAGAAGAATGATGCAGTCGTGACGGGAAATCTTCTGAAGTACTTCCAGAATTAGGGCGATCGGTGGATATGCATAAGCCAGGAAGTTGTCCCAATTGATTGACAGAGCGTCGATGTCGAAGGCTTGAGGATCCCGAATCGGACTGACAAACAGGGTCAATTGGGCGTTGTTTCTCGTAGCAAACAGATCGATCAGCGGCGACTCCCAGATGATGGAGATCTGCTGGAACACCTCCGGATGAAGTTGCCACTCTGTCTGAAGTACGGTGTCCGGACGTGATAAGCTGTCCGCTAAGACATTGAGCCGGCCCGGAACATGGCGGGCGTGTAGATGGATGTGATAAAGACGAGTCCACTCGTAGAGATCCCACACAAGGCGAAACATTGGAAGCGAGCGTGTTGTTCCCAACTTGTTGATGTGAGCAATCACTGTGGAATTGTCCGTCGCAATGAGAAGAGACGAGTACATGAGACGATGACTCCAATGTTGCACCGCCAAAATGACAGCCTTCATCTCCAGAAGGTTGATGTGAAGACTGGCATCCAACGTAGACCATCTGCCGGATACTACTAATTCGTCTAGATGGGCACCCCAACCGGTCTCGGATGCATCGGTGTACAGATGATAACTCGGAGTCGGAAAACGGAATGGAACGCCCTGCATGACGTTGAGCCGGGATTGCCACCAGATCAGATATGGATGAAGAGACGTCAATACCGGCACCGCTGGGTTTATGGAAGGTGTCTGTAGGTAAGGATACAGATGATACTGTAGTGGACGCACCTGAAGTCGGCCGTAATGAGTTAGGTCCTGAGTGGAAGTGAGCAAACCTACCAAACTTTGCCACTGTTGACGTGTCCGTGACGTTGATGACAAAAACTTTCGGATTACCAGCTGAATTTTGTCCCAACGATCCTCCGGAGGATACACTAGTTGATGTCGGGTATCGAACACAGCGCCGATGTAACGGCGAACTTGAGCCGGGACCAACTCTGACTTGAGAGGATGAGGGATGAATCCTAGATGACGTAAGACCAGAAGTGTGAACTGGACTTGCATGTTGAGACGGGACTCTTCCGCTGCCCATAGGAGGATGTCGTCTATATAAACCTCTACCTGAATACCCCGCAGGTGTAGAAAAACCATGACCGGTGAGGTAATGCGGGTAAACAGCCAAGGGGCTATGTTGACCCCGAATGGGAGAACCTGCCATTCGAAACGGCGTTCGTTGACAACGAAGCGGAGATAACGGCGATGACGAGGATGAATTGGAACATGAAGATACGCGTCCTGCAGATCGACTGAGGCCAGCCAATCCCGAAGATGTACACGGGCCCGAATCGATGAAACAGTCGGCATCTTGAAATGAGGGGGGAGGGAGAGATGAAACTTGTTTAACACTTTTAGATCGATCACCATCCGCATCTGGGGCGAGTCTTTTTTGGGAACCAGAAACACGTGGCTGTAAAACCCAAAGCTGTCCTCTGTCGGCGGTAATTCTCTGACCGCTCCCTTCTCGATGAGCGTGTTGACTGACGACAGAAGAGTCTGCACGTGACTCGCAGAGACTGGTAGGCGGGATGGGCGTGGCCAAATGATAAGTTTGGGAAGGGAACGAAAAGTGAACAGGAAGCCGCGCTCCAAAACTCTCAAAATCCAGGTGTCGTCGGTGATGAGACGCCAATTGTCTATGAAGTATTGAAGGCGGCCGCCCACAACATGATGATTGAACGTCCGGAAAGGAGGAGGCTGCAAAACGTCGGCTTGATCTGATCCGGGAACTCGATAGTCATTTACTGGAACGACCACCCCTCTTGGTTGATTTACCACGAAAGGAACGGCGCCCACGCCGCGGAGGTTTGTCAATACCCCGAAACCTCCCTCGAGCGCCGCCATCTTGTTGGGTGGAAGAGGAGTTACGGCCCCGCCTCGAACGACGATCCGACGAACCACCCCGAGCAACAGCCCCAATCAAACGCGCAGTACGTTCCTCGCGGATGACCGGAACAACAGACTCAATAGAATTGTTGAAAATGGCGCTGGAAGCTAATGGTTGATGAAGCAGAAAATCCTTAACCATAAAGGACACGTCCGGCTTGACCGCCTTAAGTAAGGCGTTGCGTTGCGCTTGGAGAAGCGAAACGTATGAATAAGAAGAGGCCTGAATAACTTGATGATTAGCCTGTACTAGGGTTTCAATGAAACCCCGCAAATAAGCCACACGACCCGCAGACAAAGAAGTCGATCCATCGTCCTGGTGTAACTCCGGGTCCAAGGCAATCCGAGAAGTCGCTAACAAAAACCAATCAGTGATTGAGGAAGCACGTTGGATTGCCAATAACATCTCTTGAATATTCTCCACAACTTTGGTATTGAATTCAAGTGGAGTACATTTAGCTGATTTAGAAACCTGAGATAAATCTCGATCACGCTTGGGTGGCTTGTCAGGTAACACGTTATCATGAAGACGATAGGAAACTCCGAGACTAGGCTTCTTAAATTTATTGTCATCTTGTAATTGACGATCAAATTTGTCTAAATGATCTGCCCATGCTGGTGACGGGGCACATGTATGAGGCACAACCGGCTTGGAAACAGCTAATGCAGAGTCCGCAGCTGTCCGGCACTTACCACTAGAAGAAACCTTCGAAGGCACGGGCATATCCGGAACTAACGCTAAAAGCGCCTGCATATTAAGCGCAAGATCTATCTTCGACGTAACTTTGGCACTAGTCTGAGAGGAAGAAGAATCATCCGACTCACTCGACGAACTCGGAGACTGAGAACAAGACGATAAATCAGGATCCACCAAATGATCAAGGACAGGGGCTCGTTGATAATGAACATGGTAACCTTGATCAGAGGGAGCCGAAACACCAGGAAAACGGTGAGTAGGATCAGGAGAATGAACTATCGACGTACGAGAACGGCGTACCGGTGAACGGGAACGTCGTAAAACAGTACCAGAATGAATCGGGAGACGAGAACTACGGATCGGAGAACGAGATCGTCGAACCGAGGTAACAGAATCACGAACAGGTGACAACAAACGATGAGGTGGTGAACCCGAGCGTTGTGTACGAGAGCGTGAATGGTGATGTGAAGCTGAGTGTCGTGTAGCAGTATGTGAACGACGATGTGAAGTATCAACAATTGCGGGGATTGATGAACGTAAGCCCGCAACCTGAACACTTAATGGTAGGACCGAACAGGCTTCCATAGATTTTTCAGCATTAGGAAAACTATGTCTAGTTTTAACCCGTAAAGGAGAAATTGACACTCTACGTCGTTTCTTAGATTTCTTCCTACTAACATGTACATGTGGAGAACCAATAGGTAATGGAGAGATAGCCTTGGGTGAAGAGTCCTTTTGTTCGACGGGAACAAAAGACTGGCCAGGCTTGACCGACCTGGCCTTTGTTAAGCGTAACAAAGGGACTGGATTTGAATCGACCCTAGACAATGAAACTCCAGACCGGGACAAGCTGTCTAGTAACCTGGAATTATCATCCTGTAGGACGGTCCCGCTAGGAGGTATGCAAACTGACACGGGTGACTGAGGATCTTGACCAGCCCGGTCAAGATCTTCATTACACTTCATATCCTTAACTAAAGAAATCTCTAAGACCCGTCTGTCGATCTCCGACAAAGACGGGTCATCACAAGCATGTAACAGAAAAGCCCGACGGGCCTGGGCATAATTCTTCCAGGCCGCCGGATTCCATAATACACATTCCGCGCACGTGGACGCCCGGTAACATAAATCTTTACAAGATAAACAAGCAGTATGAGCGTCTAAAGGGGATAAATCTTTCCCGCACGTACGACAAGGAATGCCAGTCGGAACTTCAGACATATTTATACAGTAAGTAAGTTCCGAATGAATAACAAACACAAGACTTGATAAAGGATATTACACCAGCGAGACAACAACAACCAATGTTGTAGAATTGCCTCTGAATACTTCCCTTTAGATGTGCACTGGTCAAGCAAACAAGAGAAAGAGGATGAGAAATGAGGCTACAGTCGCCTATATAGTGACCACGCTGGATTTGAGTGGAGAGCTCTCCTAGGGGCGGACAACTCTTCTCCTAGGGGAGTTAACTTTTTCTTTTAAACTTCCGTTTTCTACGTTTGATTGTGCAATTAATAAGGGATTAATGGCATTAATTAAAGCAGGTTTAAGACTTAGGTAGCAAACATGTTACTTTTCTAAGAGTTCCAATCAACTTAGGGACAGTCTTGTACTCAACAAACAAGATTTTGACACACTGTCTCTTCATTATGAGCATTTGTAGGCCATCTATTTACCAAAACTGTATGAATATATTTGTGAACAGCTCATTTCTTTACAAACTTCAACAAAAATATTGTTTTATCATTGCAAAGTATTTTCCTTTGTCATTGATATAACTTGTGAATAATTGTTTTATATAGCAAAGCAGGGCGCCTGCTACTAAATTGTAAAGTTTCTGTTTTCTATTTAATATGGAAATACAACTCCGGAGCTATATGATCCACAAACATTGGAATTTGAATTTATTTATTGTTTATAAAGTGTAAATGAAATTGGTATTACTAGTATATACTACGTAACATTGTACCATTACACATTTATGTACTCACATACAGTAGGCCTATACAAGTAATTTGAAGGGGTTAAATTCTAGGAGAGCAAATCATCCTCCTTGGAAAATTTAGGATAACTGATAACTGTATATTTAGAGGATATTTTGTGAACAGTTCCATGTTTTGTTGTAACTTACATTATTTGACCATGAAAAACATTATTATCAATAAAAAAAAAATGTCAAAAATATTTAAAATTAGACTATTTAGAGTATCATTTTCATTCGGAGAAGTTATGCATATTTTCCGTCAACAGTCGGCAATTCCCGACTGTGACGTCATACCAGGCACCAAGTCAGCTTGACGAAGTGCAGTCAGCCTGATGTCTGCATCACAATAGCCTTCGGCTGTACAAATACTGGGAAGAAGGGGTCTGAAATAAACTTCTTTGCCTTCCCCGGCGATCCGGAAACAATGGATTCATATTATAAAACGAAAAGGGTTTTCCTACAAAACACAGTACCGTGAGTAGCGAACATTTTACCGTAGATAGGGCGTAACCACAATATAGCAGGTTTTTGTATCCACATTTTAAAATCAGTATCACTGAATACAATGAATTTCCAAATTGTGGATACACATCTTATTTAGGTGATGTATCCACATGTTTACATCCACCTTAATTGATCAATTATCGGCAGGAGAACTGAATAAAATTGTGGCAAAACTGTGGTAGAAATTTTGGCGAAAGTTTTTTGAACATGTCAGATTTCGTTATTTTTTCACGTGTCTTCTTAGTCAATCTTTATCAACAAAACAAAATCAACGACTGACAGTTTTGTACAAAACTGTTATAACATATCTGATTATTGTTACAAAGAATCAAAACCTGGCGTGTTTTCCTTTTGCTGGTATGGATGGCAAAGAGATACGATATCTCGATCCCGTCGCATCCAACAGTACCCGAAGTGCTACCTCCCAGTCAGAGGAAAATCCTGTTCTCAGGAAAAAGCCTTTGTCAGGACAGTGGCTCACTGCAGGGCTAATGAAAGGACATGAAGCTCTGCTGCTACCAGTGGAGCGAGTAGCTGAGTGGTGGAGAATGGTCAATAAAGCTCTCCCACTGACTCAGACCATGGAGTCTATATTTTCCATGCTCAGACTAAGTTATTATGGGACATTTTGTTCACCCACTAGGCACTTCTGATAATATATAATTCAAATTAATTGATTTGTATATATGGATTGCTGAGCATGGCAAGTTAAACGTAAAGTTTGAATTAATTTAACATTGGCTGAAGAGAACGTAAAGTTTAAATTAATTTGACATTGGCTGAAGAAATAACAAATTTATAGAAAAATAAAAATAATCTAAAAAGCAATTTGTTCTAAATTATTTAGATTGTTAAAACTATACTCTACATTGAAATATATCCATGCAAATTCAGCATGTATGTTATACTTAGACTACAAGAGATTGTGGTAATACGTGTAATGCATACACAATGTTATAGATATAAAAAAATATTGTCTTACATTTATTTTGAAAAGTTATTTGCAAAATTATTTGGCCAATCCATTATTCATAAATTGTTAGTATTTTTAATGCATAACTGACAATCTGAATCTATCCATTCAAATGTAAATATATTATACATATAAGTTTACAAGTTTAAACCAATAATCGTTTGCAGTAATATATGTAGTATATTATATATACTTTCCTGCTTCATAATCCTATAAAACAACATCAGTATGCTTGAAATAACTCTTAGAGTCACATGTCCTACATGTGTGATTTCAAGGTCCTTTCTCAATGCTCCGTTTGAGTGTTGATATTAAAAATACAAACACAGGAAGGAAGCAATCAGAGATTGCTCAATTGTATGCCCCCCCTTCCACTTTAATCCGACACTGCCCCGCCATTGTTCTGTTCTTTATTGGTTGGTGGAGGCCTAATTTGGATAATTATAAAAATTCTGTTTCAGTCACTTTATTGCCATGCCTCACATAATACATATTCCAAGTATCAAGCAAGAAGTGATAATACGATGCTTCGATGCAAGATGGTCGCCAGGGCTTTCGCCAAATCCGAAAATGTGACCTGGTCATGAGACCTACATTCCTTGGGAGTATAATGTGGTGAAATTATGAAGCGATCAGTGAACTTTGAATTTTGCACCCAATTCACTGTTTTTGGGGCAATTTCATACTTCAGGACCTATGTTGTTTGCTTTGGAATGTAGAATAACATATAATATAGCCATTTTCCTGGTTCAAATCGGTTATGGACTGAGATCCAGCTTGGACAAATAAATATATCCCATTCACTTAGGTTTAAACAAAGGGCCATAACTCATGAAAATATAACCGAAAACAGAGAACTTCACGCTGCACATCTATGGGTCACTGACCACATATCATGCAAATTTTGTACTTGTTCACACAATATATTAACCGAGATCGAGCCCTACAAATCCCAATTCACAAAGACTTGAAGAAAAAAGGGCCATAACTCTTGAAAATATAAGCGAAATGTGGAGAAACTTCACGCTGCACAACTACAGGGCACTGACCACATATCCTGCAAATTTCATAATTGTCCATACAATATTAACCGAGATCCAGCCCGGACAAGTTCCAATTCACAAAGATTTGAAGAAAAAAGGGCCATAACTCTTGAAAATATATGCGAAACGCGGAGAAAATTCACGCTGCACAACTACAGGGCACTGACCACACATCCTGCAAATTTCATAATTGTCCATACAATATTAACCGAGATCCAGCCCGGACAAGTCCCAATTCACGGAGAATTCAGGAACAAAGGGCCATAACTCTTGAAAATATCAGCGAAACGTGGAGAAACTTTACGCTGCACAACTGTGGGTCACTGACCACATATCATGCAAATTTCATACTTGTCCATACAATATTAACCAAGATCCAGCCCGGACAAGTCCCATTCACAGAGATTTCAGAAAAAGGGCCATAACTCTTGAAAATTATACCAGAACTCGGAAAAAACTCTACGCTGCACAACTATGAGCCACTGGCCACATTCCATGCAAGTTTCAATCCTGTCCATCAAATATTAACCGAGATATTGCCCGCACAAGAAATTCGGACGGACAGACGGACGGACAGATGGACAGACGGACGGACGGAGAAAGCGATCGCTATATGCCCCCCCTCTAGTTAGAGGGGGGGCATAATAATCTAAAAAGCAGTTTGATCTAAATTATTTGTCAAACCCAGGGATGATTGTTAAAACTGTACTCTAATGAACCTTAAAATTAAAAAAATATATATTTAAATAAAATGCCTTTTCTTAGTGTCTTAGTGTTTTTTCTCTTAAAAACTTATCAATATAATAGAGAATATTTAGTGTTGCTCAAATAAATTAAAATGCCCATTTAAACCAGGAAATCTGAATGGGCTAAACTTTACTGCAATATGATGAGCTTTGAAGTCGAAAACCGAAAATCGAAAACTTAAGTTTACGGTCGATAATCTAGGTCATCTACCACATAACCCTGAGTTTCTCTTTCCTTAACCTCAAATTTCTATTTCTCAACACCGAAAATCGCAGTTGTCACTAGAAAACTTAAGTTATCGAACCGAAAACCTAGGTTTTCGAATTATCAAAGACTGGGTTTAGGTTTTCGATTCAATAACTGTGAGTTTCTGATTATTTGGACATTTGACCTTTCATACGGTGGCGAAGGCCGCATCTCCCCAGGCCAGGTAGGCTTAACCATATGGGCATTGAGGTTTCTGTCCATCTCCAAAATGAGGAAAACTATAGAAAGCTGAAATTTTGCGACTTTTTAACTCCTCATATTGGGGTCATTTTGAGCCTATCTGCATACCGATAACCCTCCAAGAGGGAATAATGAAAAAATTAAAACTCTCTGAGGGTAGGGCTACCAGGAAACTGATGTTTTTGGATTTTTTCTTTCAAAATTACGAAGTATCCGTAACATGGAATTTCCTGTAAAACAACGCGGCGATCAATATAATTCGTATAATATAATAGATATTTTGAAACATTGTTCTGTATTATATTATGCAGTAAAGTAAAATAAAATAAAGTTGGACTTGTCAAACCTGCACTTGTTACAGTGTGCAAAAATATTTCTGTTCTTCTTGTAAATAATTTGATTTGAAATAAAGTGCTTTTCTCCTAATTTAGTTGAATTACTTAGCTACACATAATTATAAGCAGATTGTTCTTTACTTGTATTATTTCTGTATTACCATAAAGTAACATATATTTATTGAATGGAATACAAATGTGCTGTTAAAAATGATAACATGTATATGCTGATTGATTTTTTACTTTTCTAATATTTGTATTATTAAAAACAGTGTTTTTATTTGCAGTAATGAAAGTGAACTATTTTCATGCATAGTGCATCATATTTGTGCAATTTACAAAATATAATTTCCTGACCAGATTGACTTTTGAGGAACTTGTTTTTCTTTTTAGTAAAAAATAAAATGAAATGAAAGTAATATTAATAGAATGGAAAATTGAAGGGGGGAGGGGATAAAATCATTTATTCTACTTTACTACTGTTTGTTTGTTCTTCTTTGTCCAAAAAATAATGATTTTTTTATATATAATGATTCAGGTAGCTTGTTGATTTGGTGAAATTTAAGGCTGGAAATAAAATAATTTATATTGTCTTTACTACTTGTTTTCTTGTTGGCAAACATGATCTGAGAAAGCAGTGAAATAGTTTTAATATTTTCTGATTGTAAATTGTTCTGAAAATACCCCCCGCAGATCAGAAGAGAAAACTTTAGTGGCCTCAGCTAAGCACTAGACAATGCTCCCAATGTCGTTCCACTTCAGCGAGCAGAGCACTGTCTGCCTGCTGCCTGGCTGTGTTAGCCTATGCTATAACATACTGTCCTGAGAACGGCCTGTCCTGAGAACGGCTTTTTCCCGAGAACGGGAGGTAGCACTTCGGCCCCTAATCGCATGATAAACTTTCATCTTAAATCTGAATTTTCCCCGAGTACAAGTAATCGTATATTTGATTGGCTGAACGGTACATATTGGCTCCGCCCAAGCGTTATTCAACCAATCAGCACACATTTTACACGACATACGAATTCAATGAAACTGTAAACAAGATCGGTTCATCGGCTTGTTTTCTAGATTCATAGTTTTCTTTCCCATCGATATGAATTTAGAAAATAATTCGGCATTTCTGTGAAACCGTGATTATTTAGCATTTAAAATAACACTGTGAGTATGACAGTGTCTTGTTTTATAGCCAAGAGTTGTTAAAAAAAGGATCATTGAGTAGGAAGATGCCGAATTTTCTGAACTTGTCCGTGATTGCGATGTCTGAAAATTTTCTTGTCTGGATGTACTTTAGTAGATTCATTTTCTCACAGATTGAATAAGTATGGAAAAAAATTTTCTCAGCCTGCAGCACCGTCTCGACACGGTGCTTATGAAAAGCGTAGACGTAGAGATGTAAACATTATTTTAGCATCAACCTGAATATAACAAACATACCAACCTGAACCAGTATTGTGGTATAACAACAATAAATTAATTGTTGTTTATTTGTAAATGATAAATCCGCTCTTAAGACAGATGGGTATTTATCACTGATGCCGTTTTTGTTGTCATTACCATAGTGTCAGTCTGGGCAAATTTGGGAAATCTAAGGCACTTGTAGACTAATTACTGATTACAGTATTCGTCAGTCATGTTGAACTTGTAGTGCTGTCAGAATTCGCTCATCGTCGTGTATGACGCAGACCTGCCAAGTCTCACGGATTGGCCATGAGTCTCCAGATATTTAGAGAGGCCTCCCGGTCTCACAGTAGCGCTTGCAAATCTCACGGTAAAACAGAATTTATTCTCTCAAAATCAGACATTGGGCAAATTATAATTTTATTTACGATAAAACATAGATGCGAAGTGTCCGATGAAACATTTTTAGCCCTTAGCTCGCAGTTTGTCCCAGAATTGACGAGGTCCGTGTACTGTGGTCCGTATCTTCAGGCGAATAATAGTAGTTGGGGCGCGTAATTGTAGCCAAGGGCGACTACTCATAGTCTTGCCTATTTGTGGCGCGTACTTCCGCATGGCAGACCCACGCCTAGGGAGAACGCTCACGCTTTGCGCTCGCATAGACTCAAGATATTTAATCAGTCCAACTTGGCAGCTCTGATGACGTCAAACGGTCACGTGTCACCGCAGCTCATTAAATTTCGATTCTACGATCCAGATACGTGTACCAGGCAAATAAATACCATTTTTCTTAATATTTACCGACACAAACCATTTATTCTGGGTTTCCTTATTGATATTATGAATGACTGAAATATTTTAGCAACAAACATGGAACTGTTCCCAAATCCTTTAACAGTTGATGTTGAAAAAAAAGTAGGACAAATGTTCAAAAAGTAAGAAAAGTAGGACAAAGTAGGGCAATTTCTCAAAAAGTAGGAAAAGTAGGACAACTGGGAGGCCTGCACGTCACTGAACCAGATCTGTATTGGAATGGAGTTCTAAAACAAGGGTCTCACCTATTCCACCTCCAGCTCTCACACCTGTGTGCAGGTGGTACACAAAACACTGCAAGAAAACAAAGGTCATCATTCAATGTATGAGAAATTACATCAGATAAAACTGTGCTTTCAAGAAACTATATCATGTACGGTGTGTTTAATTACTTCTGTTCCTGCGAAAAATACAGCTTAAAGGTGAATTGTAAAGGTACATATATTCTCATTTTTACCTCCGTCGATCAGACGGAGGTCTAGGAGAGCAACGTGAAATCTCCCGCCAAATGGGATTTCCAATAGGGATTGCTATGGTTCCCGACGAAATTTTGAAGCCAACTTGTTGGACACAATTGAAATAATGGGGTTCCCCATTGCAATGCATTGCAATGGGCCTTGCTTCTGTAGTCGGGCTCCACCTCCCATCCACCGAGAGATTTAACATGGCGGCCCTCCAGCTTGTAGAGATGGACAATGCGATTTTTTGCCGTTTTTCTGGTAAGTTTATTGTCGCCATTTGATGTCATTACAACTCAATGATTCATAGTACACCACCCGTCATTTCTATATATCGTAAAGTATTTGTCGGCTGATGACTTATGTCGAAGCCAACCAAATAGTCCAAGTTGTTGTTGTTGCATATCAAACTGACTGACTGACTGGAAGACAACAGCACAATCGACGATGCCCTGATTTTTCTGATACTTTTTTTCTTTCAGTTGATGATATCCACCAGCCTGGTTGTTTAAAAACAGTTATTCTAAATTTTGCTGATAAATTATATTTCCGGGGGGGGGGGGGCTATTTATCTTGGCATTTGGCAGTTGAATAATGGTTTGATTTTGCAGAAGCACCAAATTGATCTACCTGCGTGAGTCTGTAAACTTATTTAATAAAGCTGATAAATAATATACATATACTTTTTGTTTAACAACATTGTAAACCTTTTCTTTTCATTTATCCTAACAGTTTAGTGACATCCACATTGTGTGCTGTGACACATGTTGATGAAAAATAATTTGCTTGTTGAAACCTGATAATATTCTGAAAACTTATTCTGAATTGTAGCTGAAACAAAGGAGTGTCTACATTCCACATGTAGGCCTACATTTTTAAGCCCTGGACATACCACTGGGCATTTATTTGCCATACGATCACATTTCACATGCTTTGTTCAGCCCTGTGATCTGGAACCAAACAGGCACTATCACTAGATGAAAAAATCGACCATAGAGGTCCATGTCCCCCGCTAGCAGTACCAGTTATGGTGGATGTAATCCGCCATAACTGGTGCTGCTGCTACGGGATTATTTTGGTCGATGATATCTCATATCATTGATGAAGAGTATGATTTGAAAATGGAGATATCGCTGATGAGCTTAACATAATCTAATACAGCGGATGGCACCCATATTGGATAATGCACATCCATAAAACATAATACCAACTGTCCTCTCACCAATGTCCATGCACTCCCCAAGTTTGAAGTAGATTGGTTGAATCATTCTAGAGTTATTGTCCAGACAAGATCTAAATGCTGAAAATCTAAGATGACTGATGGTGGCCATCTTGGATTACACAGGTAACTGAAAAGCAATGACAACTGTCTTCTCACCGATGTCAAGCCAAACTGCAAGTTTGAAGTCGATCAGTTGAATTATTCTAGAGTTGTTGTCCAGACAAGATGCAACTGCTTAAAATGCAACATAATCCAATATCGCTGGTAGATGGCAGCCAAATTGGATTATGCTCGTTCAAGAAACACAATCCTAACCGGGATCTCACCAAGGTCAAGGGACTCCCCAAGTTTGAAGTAGATCAGTTGTCCGGACAAGATCAAACTGCTTAAAATCCAATGAAATCCAGTATGGCTGATGGTGGCCATATTGGATTAAGCACGTCCTTGAAAAAAAAAAAATTCACAGGTAAATTTCCTGTTATTAAGCTAAAACTTACCTCACTTCCACTCTTTGCATTTCTTGTTTCACATGAAATCATCTAGTAAGAATTTTGAATAACACAGTTCTCTCCCCTGCTAGTCACCTGACTGCTGACTTACCCATAATTCCTCCTTCTTGTTTCCACTGCGATACATGGTTAGGATGTATCACAGAGGGGAGGTGGGTGGGCATCACTGGAAGTGAGGTAAGTTTTAGCTTAATAACAGAAAATTTACCTGTGAATTTTTTTTGTTATTTGCGCTGATAACTTATCTCACTTCCACTCTTTGCATAGAATGCCACAGAAAGGATGGCGGGCAAACTGATACAATCCGTGGTAAGTGATAAAAGTTGTGAGCAAGATGACTAGTACAGAGTAGAAATCACCGATCTTCTACCTCAGTGAGGATCCATGAGATCATACAACAGCAGTAACCTATATGCCTATGGTACACAGGGAACCTCTGTCGCTACTCTGACTTCAAGGTCGAGTCGCATATACGCCCCCCCCCATTTTTTTCCGAAAGGGAACGAGAGGAAAATGCACTCACCAGCAAGCAGGGTAAAAACTGTACGCCCGGTCTTTATCTTGCTATCTTGCTGGCCTCGGTCCCACAGACACCCGCTGTGCTGTCACAAGTGGGCCGATGGAATAGAGGTCGTCACATGCTAACGTCATGTCCCGGAGGTAGAAAGAGGCAAATGTCGTGTTTGACCTCCAGTAGCACGCCCTCATAATGTCAGTCACTGATCTATTAGTCCATAGAGGCCATGATGCCGCTAGTGCCCTAATCTCGTGACCCGAAACGTTTACAAGCGCGGCTTGTCTATCCGCAGCCGTGGAGTATGCTAGCCGAATCGTATTTTTGAGCCAACTTGAGATAGTATTTTTGCTTATTTCTTGTTTGGCTTTGGGATCAATAGGGATAAACAAAAGCCTCCTACCCGCTCTGATCTCCTCAGTACGATTCAGGTAACACGCAAGTGCACGAACCGGACACATCAACATGTCTGATTCAAGACTGGACGAAAGGAAATCAGATAAGGCTGGAATTGTGAACTCTCGAGATATAATATCGTAGACAGCTCGATTCTTAGCCACAAACTCAGGAACTGTTGTGAGAACTACATTACTCCAGTCCCTAGAGTGTCTGACATTCCTTCTATCGAGCGCATGCAGTTCTGACGCACAAGCTGCCGAGGCAAGAGCCAACAAAAATGAAGTTTTGTATGATAACATTTTGAGATCAATAGACTCTATTGGCCTGAATGGTGGTCTCCCTAATTGCCGAAGTACTAAGGCTAAGTCCCACTTTGGCAATTTCGGAACAACCGACTGACCAGTAATCTTGTATGACTTGACTAGTGCAGATAAATTTGGATCAGTCGAGGGATTAATCCCAGTACCCAGAAGAATAGGCTGAGCAATGGCTGCCCTATACCCTTCGACCGTAGCGCGTACCAGGCCCTTATCCCGGAACAGGTGCAATAAGAACTCTGCTACTTCAGGGAATAGTGGCTCTGGATGGATTGATATCCCTCTCTCCACACCAAAGATCGAAGACTGCCCACTTTGATTGGTATACAGCGGAAGAGGCACACGTGGTAGTGAAACAGTCCTGGCTGGCTGTGGAATATCGATGTTCCGGGCTGGCGTAGTAGATTGTGCCACACCGGAAGTTGTCTTGGTACATCTACCAGAAGATCCAGTAAGTCCGGGAACCACAGCCTTGCTGGCCAACACGGAACAATTAGATAAACGACACAAGTGTGTTCGTGGATCTTCCGGAGTACCTTCGCTAGGATAGCTGGAGGAGGGAACGCACATGCTACCATCCTTGACCAGTCCTGCGATAGGGCGTCCACTGCATATGCCGACGGATCCGGAACCGGCGACATGAACAGGAGCAATAGATTGTTGTACCGAGTGGCGAACAGATCTATGTGTGGCATCTCCCAGACATGAGCTATTTGTTTTAATATGGCTGGGTGAAGTTGCCACTCTGTGGGAATTATCTGATTCCGTCGTGAAAGCGAATCCGCTAAGACATTCAGAATCCTGGCCAACACTGATATGTTGTTGTCCCAACACAGACCGAAAAAGATTTCCGCTTGGCTTAGTAATTGTGGAGATCTCGTCCCCCCCTGCTTGTTGATGTAGGACACGACTGATGTCTTGTCCATCGCAACTAGCAGGTTCTTGTCGGTCAATACGCTCACCCACGTGCGAATGGCATGTGTCACTGCCATAAACTCCAACACGTTGAAATGGTACGAGCATTCCTCGATTGTCCATAACCCGGATATCGACCTGGACTCGAGGTGGGCTCCCCAACCTTCCATAGATGCGTCCATGAACAGGTGATGTGACGGACGAAACGGAAGTAGGGACACACCCGGCATAACGTTGAGTGGATCCAGCCACCATTGGAGGCATTGTTTGACAAGAGGCGTGACAGGTATCCACGGGTTCAACTGCCTTTCGACCCATTGATGATTGAAATAAATCATTAAGGGACGAAGCTGCAACCGCCCTCTTGGAGTTACGTCCTGTGTTGACGTCAAGAGACCGATTATCGCAGCAAAGTGTAGAGCCCTGGCTCGAGATAACTTGAGGAATTGAGGTATCTTCGTTGTTATCTTTTGCCAACGATCTTCTGGGGATTTGGCGAGAGCTAAAAGCATATCGTATTCCACCCCCAGAAATTTGCGCCTTTGCGACGGAGTCAGTTCTGACTTCTCTTCGTGTGGGAGGTAACCCAGAGAAGTCAATATCCTTAAGACAAACTGTGTGTCTAGGATTAACTGCTCTTTGCAGGCATTCCTTAGCAGGGAGTCGTCGATATAAAAGTGGTACTTTATACCTAGACTGTGCAAGAATTGTGCCACTGGTGTAAACACTCGTGTGAACCCCCAAGGGGAAGTTGACAGGCCGAACGGAAGCACTTGAATTTGGAAGCGTCATTTGCCGACCGTGAATCTCAAGTACTTCCTGTCCTCTGGATGTATCGGGATATGAAGATATGCATCCCTTAAATCCAGAGAAATCAGCCATTCCCCTTGCTTGAGTACCGACCGGATAGACCAGAAGGACTCCATGCGGAAGTGTGGAGGTGGAGTGAGGTAGTCCTTGTTGAGGCGCTCGAGGTTGATAACCATGTGCATCTCGGACGTGTCTTTCTTGGGGACCAGAAAGACCGGCGAATAGAACCCGGGTGTTGTATCCCAAACCGGAAGCTCTATTACTGAAGCCTTCTCTATCAGCTTGTTCACAGAGGACTGTATCGCTGATAGATGACCTGTTCGTAATGGAATACGAGACGGAAGGGGAGATGCAGTCAAGGGGGGAAGCGTGTCGAACAATAGGCGATAGCCGTATCTGATAGTTCGAATGACCCACGCTTCCGCCCCGATCCTTATCCAGTTCCGCCAAAACAAATGAAGCCTTCCCCCTACCGGAAGGTCTAGTTGTGGCGGGACCGGAAGCATTATGTTTCGGTGTTCCCGCCATACCGGCAGCCACCCGGTATGGCCCGAGACATCAGGTATTCTTCTTTGACTGCTTGCTTTTCCCCTTACCCTGCTTCTTATGGCCAAAGCTTGATAATCTTGGCTCTAAAGCCAATATTATTCCCGCCAATATTTAGTCTGTATAATGTTAATGTACATGGATTTATTTTATTGGTGAATAAATATTCATTCATTCATTCATAAAGAAGCAGGCGCTCGGCTTTGCTGTTGACCGGAAGCACCCTTAGCAGCCTTGGAACTAGGCGGATTCTTCTTAGTCTTCTTCGCCTTGGGACCCGACCCGGAAGCCATAGGTCTCTTGGTCGAAGCACCGGAAGCCACTGACCTGTCATGTTCAATACGATCCATTTCAGGTCGGACCTCGGCCACAGCATCACCAAACAGTAAAGAGGGAGCCGTAGAAGTTTCTAGTAGGCTTCTCTTTACTGCTACCGGTGTGTAATCGTGCATAAAAGGAAAGAAGGCCCTTCTCCTTAAATACACCAGCATAGAAGATAAATAGGCATTGTGTACCAACAAATCTTCTACTGCACCGGAAGCAATCTTCTGAACGAGGTTAATTCCCTCCTGTAGCTGTTCCTGACTTTCCGCACCCGACAGCGAAAACAAACCATCCTTAATGGCTTTGAGAAACCAGTCCAAATGATTTGTAATCGCCACTCCTTGTCGGGCAGTTTCCTCTAGTACGGAGGCCTGTTTGTTCGTAAATGGAACATCCGGATTACTAGGCAATTTGGTATTTGAAGGACACAAATACTGAAAATCGCTGTTCACCTCTGCAGACTGGAAGCTAAATGGTGAATCATGTATGCCATATGATCGTATGTTTGGCTTCTGTACCGGGAACGGACCTGAAGATCCTGCAGAGCGGAAGCGAGCTCTAAGTCTCAGCCTGACTGCACGTTCCTCCTGCGTAGCGGGCTCTGCTAACGTTCTATGGAACAAGTGGCAAATAGAGTGTATAGCTGTTGAGGCTGGAAGCGTGGAAACCGACCTCGTAACCCGATTCGACTCTCCCGACTCAGTTTCGATATCCCCCGCATGTGGGACCGGAAGCTGCATGTCAGGAATCAAGTCATAGATACCGGAAATTAAATCGTAATATTTCGTAGTATCTGGATCAGTATTGGTAGGTTCATTATATTCAGAGCTACCGTATTGATCCCTATCCACTTCCATAG
Organism: Hanleya hanleyi; assembly: GCA_036873755.1. Taxonomy (NCBI): domain Eukaryota; kingdom Metazoa; phylum Mollusca; class Polyplacophora; order Lepidopleurida; family Hanleyidae; genus Hanleya; species Hanleya hanleyi. The sequence goes on along the minus strand of JAVTVY010039689.1, from coordinate 91,654 downwards.
CTTCCGACCAACGAGGAGTAATGGAAGGGGTAGTCCCCGTCAATCTTGCTTCCGGTTGCGTAGACTGTTCAGTCAAAACCGGATGCGGCGGCATACCACTCCTTATTTGACTGGTCATCGTCTCTCTCAGTTCCTTCATCTCCTGCCGTTGCTGTTCCATTCCACGCAGAATAGCAGCCAACGTAGGATCCGTCACTTGAGAGTGCACCGGAAGCTGGGCCTGACGGGGTGTGTTCACACTCGGGGACCTTACATATGACCGTGAGCACGGCCACTGTAATGGTCGGTGAATTGGCATACGAGGTCGTAAACCGGAAGCACGTATAGGAGGACGCATCATACGTAACATTGCCGGTCCCGTACCTCGAATACCACCGGAAGCAGAAATTTGAGCTAAGCCACGGAAGGGCAAAGTCAAACCCGCAACCGGATGCCGCATAATTTGACCTACTTGAGAGGGGTCTCTATACCGCGTCTCAGAGGCAGGCAAAAAATTTGGCATATCATAGGTACCTGCATACATACCATACTGCCGTTGTTGTGGGAACCTCAATCTCTGGTGGCCCAGAAGGCTCGTAGTGACAGACGTCTCGGCAGGGGGACGAGGAAGGCCACCAGAGAAACCGGAAGCAGATTGGGAGAAGTTAGACAAACCAGTCGTTCCAGTGTTAGACGATGTTATAGAACGACCGGAAAGTCCAGGCCTCAACGGGGTTGAGGAAGGCAATCTCCCAATCCCGGAACCAAATGAAAATTTAACGTTAGGCGCCTCACTAGTTTTGCCTAAGTTTTCATAGTCATAAGTTGCTTCCGATTGAGAGATCGGAATTGACTGGCTTTCCCACGCTAAGCCTGGTTCCGTTACCGATTTCCCTTCTTCGTCGTATCCAGGTGTCCGCTCGACAGGAACATCGACCTCCACAGTCGTAGTAGTGCCGGATTCCACATCTTCGATTGTCCCTTCCTCTTATACAACCCGGGTCTGTTTCTTACCTGATTGACCCTTCGCCTGGTCTGAAATGGAAGAATCGTGAGCGGGAGGGGGCGTTTGTTTATCTTTATTTACATTCAACAAACTGACTAGAGTAGACCGAGCTGGTGAATCAACAAACCCCCTAGTCTCCTCGACCACGCTAGATCGGGGAGACATAGCTACATACGTCTAACTGGCGAGATTAGTAGACACAATGGCTTTATTTTCCTCAATAGCTGCCAGTGAACCGGCCAGATATATATGCCGGGCGCCCACACAATGCATTCCGCACAGGCCATATCCCAGGTACATACTCTTCCCTGGCGACATTGCGGACACGTGGAATGTAGGTCTTGTCACCACCACAAGACATACATGACATTTGAGACATATTTTGAGCCATAATTTCGCTGATAACGTAAAGAATACTTCCCAAAGGACTTCTTGAAGAATATCAGACATCTGAGGTACATTGTAATCCAACTGCTAGTGATTTCGCTAGAAATAGGCAATTATCACGGAGCTGAACAAAATGACTTCCTGACCCACTTGCAGTAGGAAACAAGGAGGAATTATGGGCAAGTGAGCAGTCACGTGACTAGCAAGGGAGAGAACTGTGTTATTCAAAATTATTACTAGATGATTTCATGTGAAACAAGAAATGCAAAGAGTGGAAGTGAGGTAAGTTTTCAGCGCAAATAACACAATCCTAATCCTCCTCTCAGCAATGTCAAGGCACTCCCCAGGTATGAACTAGATCGGTTGAATCGTTCTCGAGTTATTGTCCGGACAAGATCCAACTGCTTATAATCCAATATGGCTGACGGTGGCCATATTAGATCACGCACATTGCTGAAAAACCATCCCAACCGTCCTCTCACCAATGTCAAGGCACCCCCCAAGTTGAAGTTGATCGGTTAAATCGTTCAGGAGTTATTGTCCGGACAAGACAATCTGAGATCCAACTGCTTATGATCCAATATGGCTGACGGCGGCAATATTGGATTATGCAAATTGTTGAAAAACAATCCCAACCGTCCTCTCACCGATGTCAAGGCACTCCCCAAGTTTGAAGTAGATCAGTTGAATCGTACTCCAGTTATTGTCCGGACAAGATCAAACTGCTTAAAATCCAATGAAATCCAATATGGCTGATGGTGGGCATATTGGATTAAGCACGTCCTTGAAAAACAATCCTAATCCTCCTCTTAACAATGTCAAGGCACTCCCCACATATGAAGTAGATCGGTTGAATCATTCTCGAATTATTGTCCGGACAAGATCCAACTGCTTATAATCCAATATGGCTGACGGCGGCCATATCAGATTACGCACATTGCTGAAAAACAATCCCAACCGTCCTCTCACCAATGTCAAGGCACACCCCAAGTTTGAAGTTGATCGGTTAAATCGTTCACGAGTTATTGGCCGGACAAGAAAATCTAAGATCCAACTGCTTATAATTCACTATGGCTGACGGCGGCCATATTAGATTACGCACATTGCTGAAAAACAATCCCAATCGTCCTCTCACCAATGTCAAGGCACACTCCAAGTTTGAAGTTGATCGGTTAAATCGTTCACGAGTTATTGTCCGGACAAGAAAATCTAAGATCCAACTGCTTATAATCCAAAATGGCTGACGGCGGCCATATTGGATTACGCACATTGCTGAAAAACAATCCCAACCGTCCTCTCGCCAATGTCAAGGCACATCCCAAGTTTGAAGTTGATCGGTTAAATCGTTCACGAGTTATTGTCCGGACAAGAAAATCTTACGGAATTACGGACACCGGTGTTTCTAAGTCCCCCCCCCGACAACAAAATCTGAGATTATTACATCCGAAAGGGGCATAACTCCGTAAGCCGAGGCGAGTAATCCCTTGTTGGCTTGTGGAATACAACAATATAAACACAGGAAGGAAGCAATCAGAGATTGCTCAATTGTATGCCCCCCTTCCACTTTAATCCGACACTGCCCCACCATTGTTCTGTTCTTTATTGGTTGGTGGAGGCCTAATTTGGATAATTATAAAAATTCTGTTTCAGTCACTTTTTTGCCATGCCTCACATAATACATATTCCAAGTATCAAGCAACAAGTGATAATACGATGCTTCGATGCAAGATGGTCGCCAGGGCTTTCGCCAAATCCGAAAATGTGACCTGGTTATGAGACCTACATTCCTTGGGAGTATATTGTGGTGAAATTATGAAGCGATCAGTGAATGTAGAATTTCGCACCCAATTCACTGTTTTTGTGGCAATTTCATACTTCAGGACCTATGTTGTCTGCTTTGGAATGTAGAATAACATATAATATAGCCATTTTCCTGGTTCAAATCAGTTATGGACCGAGATCCAGCTTGGACAAATAAATATATTCCATTCACTCAGGTTTAAACAAAGGGCCATAACTCTTGAAAACAGAGAAACTTCACGCTACACACCTATGGGTCACTGACCACATATCATGCAAATTTCATACTTGTTCATACAATATTAACCGAGATCCAGCCCGGATAAGTTCCAATTCACAATGATTTGAAGAAAAAAGGGCCATAACTCTTGAAAATATATGCGAAACGCGAAGAAAATTCACGCTACACAACTACAGGGCACTGACCACATATCCTGCAAATTTCATAATTGTTCATACAATATTAACCGAGATCCAGCCCGGACAAGTTCCAATTCACAAAGATTTGAAGAAAAAAGGGCCATAACTCTTGAAAATATATGTGAAACGCGGAGAAAATTCACGCTACACAACTACAGGGCACTGACCACATATCCTGCAAATTTGATAATTGTTCATACAATATTAACCGAGATCCAGCCCGGACAAGTTCCAATTCACAAAGATTTGAAGAAAAAAGGGCCATAACTCTTGAAAATATATGCGAAACGCGGAGAAAATTCACGCTGCACAACTACAGGGCACTAATACAATATTAACCGAGATCCAGCCCGGACAAGTCCCAATTCACGGAGAATTCAGGAACAAAGGGCCATAACTCTTGAAAATATAAGCGAAACGTGGAGAAACTTTACGCTGCACAACTGTGGGTCATTGACCACATATCATGCAAATTTCATACTTGTCCATACAATATTAACCAAGATCCAGCCCGGACAAGTCCCATTCACAGAGATTTCAGAAAAAGGGCCATAACTCTTGAAAATTATACCGGAACTCGGAAAAAACTCCACGCTGCACAACTACGAGCCACTGGCCACATTCCATGCAAGTTTCGATCCTGTCCATCAAATATTAACCGAGATATTGCCCGGACAAGAAATTCGGACGGACAGACGGACGGACGGACAGACGGACGGACAAAGCGATCGCTATATGCCCCCCCTCTAGTTAGAGGGGGGGCATAATAATAAATTACATAGAAAATTTTCTTGTCTTTGCAAGGGGGACATCAGACACACTGACAACACAGACCATTCATTCAAATTCCGCCTTCCATTGGGGAGACAGAAATATTCCACAAACACAGTATACATATTCTCTTTTGTGATCTAATTTTCATTTGTCAAAATATTGCTCCATAGAGAAGTTACTGATATAAACAATCCTGTTCTAGATTATGATATACTGGATTCTTATCATGCTCATGCCACTAACATGAACTCCAATCCAACCAGTGGTCAAGATCCATCATCGTTCTTCAGAATTCATATTATTGATCACTGGTACTCAGTTCTCATTTCATACTTTTGCAAATTCTTGTAACATGGTCAGGTTCCAGTTCTATTAAGTACACGTATGAAAGGTGCGAACTGGTATTATGGATTTCATCTTGTTGTGTATGACAAAAGGCCATAAACGAAGGCCATAAACATCTTCAACATGAGGCACCAGAGGTGCTACAACTCCTCAGCCCCTTAACAGTCTGGACCAAGATGTTTTTATTTGTGTACAAGTTTGGATTAATAGCAGTGAGTTATGGCATGCGAAATGCAAACCCAAGCCACAACTCGGACAGATGAACGGATGGATACACTGACGGACGGACAGACAATCGGAATCCGGAATACCCCTATGTACAGGGGTATGAAAAGTGGCAAGGTATCCACATATCTGCAGGAAATACAAAACTTGTGAAGTTGTGATCTTATTGCCCTGGCGTCAATGTGAAGTGCCTAGGCCCCGGAAGCTCTGGGGTTCTAGATGGCTGGAAATGCATTCGAACCCATTTCTGGCAGTTAAATTTCTAAAATATTATTCACAATTGAAGCCCTGTTTTATATATTTTTTAAGAAAAAAAATTTATCGTTTAAATGTTACACATGGCCCATGTGATGAAAGAAATAACTACCGGCTAGAGTTTACTGAGCTGTCTCACGATGGGACGGGATGGGATTTTCGGCTAAATATCGGAGCCAGTTCATTCCCCATAGTATCTGTATGTAATTTGTGCATTTTTATTCTGAAATTCGAAGGAAATCTATTCAGAATCAAAACAAATCTCCAATACCTCACATGTTATTTTCATAGTGCCTATAATGACAATGTTACGAAATTGCAAGCCCAATGTCATTGTGCTTTGGAAAAAAAAACATGGATTGCAGGCAAGCACCTAAAAGGTGCGTGGACCCCTCAGCCTTTTTTTTTTTAATCAAGTAGGATCAGGGCTGCATCTAGAGCCAATTTAGTTTCGGAAAACATATGGGCGCCCAAAACTCAAATGAAACAGAAAACGAAAGTGTTGCTGTTGTTCAATTTGAAAGGATTTCTGAAGGAAATACTCCTAGAAAAAGCTTCTGGGAGCCTCAATATCGATCCGATTGCATAGCTGGGTATTGAATTTCATGTTAATAAACCTCTGTTTTGTGATTGATCACAGGCTCTTTGCGCCGCAATTCACTTAAAAAAATTGGACCCTCAATAATGAATTACGAAAAGGAACTGGGAGTTTGGGATCGGAACCGGCAAAAAATCCCTGGATACCGTATATAACAGACTTCGGTTTCACGTGAGTGGTGTGCTGGGATTACAGCATGCAACAAAGTGTAGCTTTATCAGTGGCAATTTATGCATTGTACAAGTGTGATAACAAGTAAACACACTCATTGACACAGGCCCACCCTTATCATTATTTGGGGGGGGGGGCATTAACTCCAGGTATGCAAACTGGTTCAAAATTGCCCAGAATCAGGCTAAAAATGGGCTCTCCTAATCACTCATTTTAAATAATTTCCAAGGACAGTAACATGTTTGGTGACAAAAATTGAAGCATTATGTTGTACCAGTTAAATGTGTGGACACAAATATGGTTCATGCAAAAGTTTTAGGATAAATCGTATGATGTAGAATAGAATGATTTAATAGCAAGATTAAAGAAAAATGTTGTGCTTCATTCGTGTTCAATGAGAATCTTGAATGGACCAGGCTTTCTTGTATCAGGGAACCTTCAAAATTCACAATGAAACATGCAACCAAGGGTTCCCGATGGGCATAGATAACAGTGCAAAAGCTAAGCCATCAATAAATAATAAAAAAAAAAAAATTAAAAATCATGAAATCATCATAGCCATCTGAAAATCTAATCATTTCATCAGTCAACATTCAAGAAGCTCTCACAAAAGTTTTGTCAGGCCCGACTTGATAGATCTGCAGATATTCAGCGGACAAGAACATGTTGATGGGCATAGATAACAGTGCAAAAGCTGAGCCATCAATAAATAATAATAAAAAAAAAATTAAAAATCATGAAATCATCATAGCCATCTGAAAATCTAATCATTTCATCAGTCAACATTCAGGAAGCTCTCACCAAAGTTTGGTCAGGCCAGACTTCATAGATCTGCAGATATTCAGCGGACAAGAACATGTTGACGGACGGACGCTAGGATGGACGGACGGACGGACGGACATGGCAACGACAAGAACCCACAGCCCTATGGGCTGAGGGGTAAAAAGAGGTATTGGAGATTTTCTTTGATCCTGAACAGATTTCCTTCAAATTTCAGAATAAAAATGCACAAATTACATATAGATACTGTGGAAAATTTCACTTCTCTAGCTCTGATAGCCGAAAATCACATCCCATCGTAATGTGAGACAGAAACTCCCCTGACGAATCTCCGTTGGTAACGCATTAGCGTCAGTGCAACAACAACAACAACGATGATGTCTGCGTTGATGTATTGCGTTGGCCATACCTTTCGCTATCTTTCATGAAGTATATTTTAGAGGACTTGTTATGCGAGACACCGCTTGTAACTGGCCGATGACCACAGTTCATTTTACAACTGAAAACTCAACTCCGCCATGGCCAACGCAATACATCAATGCAGACATCATCGTTGTTGTTGTTGTTGCACTGACGCTAATGCGTTACCAACGGAGATTCGTCAGGGGAGTTTCTGTCTCATATTTGATGTGTTGGCAGCACGCACGAACACATGGGCACTAATTTCGATTTTGACAGATCTCACAGGTTCCTATAATCCTGTGACAAGACAAAGTACAAGTTGCCCTTTTCGATAAAACAGGCATTTACTATTGTTCAAATCCATTCTGAGAACTTTTCAGTTTTAATGTCGGACTAATTTTTTCTCAACAGCGTACGACAATTATGGCAATCTCGCATCAGTGGCCTCACGTTCCCGGGTAATTTACTGTCTATCTGACACGATGCAGAGATTCATAGAAGTCATTTTGTTTAGGACCATTCATGGTCAAATTGAGTTTTTTTTCTTCTGGCAAATTGAGTTTTTAGCGTGCTTTTGGCAGTGCAAATTGAGTTTAACCAAATTTTTAGGACCGTTTGCTATATAATACATACATGTATAACTGGTACATGAATGTGATATTAAGGAATATTTGCTTCTTTTATATTGCTTTAGAATTAAATTATTTGATTTCATCACCTGTGCCCTATTGGCTTTTCACATGAAATTCAACCAGACAATATTTAATTTCTACTCCAAGCAGATATCCAGTATTCTTTGAACTCTCATTGAACTTAAAAATGGAGCGAGAGACAGAGTGCAATCGGAAAATCTCCTGTTGATAAAACGCCTCTCAGGATTTTAACTCGACAAAATAAAATGGAAAGCAATAAAATAGTTTTCGTTCAACTACAATGTAGATCAGCCTATACTTTTGCTGTCAGAATTGAGCAGCTTTTCCTAACCTGCTAAAGGAATGACACCACGTAGACTATAGAGGCAGGACAAAAATAAAGTTCAGTAAAGGAATCAACCACATTTAAAAAAAAAGATCGTTTTCAGATCGTCAAATGATATAGTGTCGACTATCCGTGTGTTGTTGTTGTTGTTCGTGTTGATCACTTTCATTTTCGAAATAATTCAGTTGATTCATTAACTTTCAGTTATTAATTTTTAAGAGTAGTCGTTCGTTCCAAGTAGACAGTTGTTGGTATTGGAATCGAAGTCCCTGGCAAAAACTGACACATCGACAAACTTATGGCGAAACGAATGCAGGCAGTGTTCAACGCACGTGTTACATCGTGGGTGTGTCTCCTGTACTGCTGTATCGCGGCAACGGAAAGGTCAAGGGTGACTAGCCTGTTTTCGGGTACCCTCTCCAACAGCATAATAAATGTAGTGAAAATGACTCCCAGGTGAGCAGTCTCGCGGGAATTTACCTCGCTCAATGGCGGGTTGTTTACCTCTTCGTCTGTTTCTCCGTCAACCACGCGTAATAGTAATTAAACAGCAACGATCCGTAAGTTATGCAAATCACATTAAGTTTTATTGGTTCAAATTCAGTGTTCGTCTTCATTGGAATTGAGTTTTCCTGAAACGGTGGTCTCTAATTGAGTTTCCCCTCGTCTAGACGAAATTGAGTTTCACTTCTAAAAATTTTTTAGGACCAATAACCGACCCTAAAAGTCGACTTCTATGAATGTCTGCGGTGTTTTCGGTGGATGTTTCGTGGTTTGGACAAAGCTTGGGTAACGAGACAAATTTATCAGTTCTATTAATCAAAGAAAACGGGTTTTCTTAATTTTTACATTTGCTATTTTGGGCGGATTTTATTTTGGGCGCACGTACGTTTTGCGGAAGTAATTTGGCTCTGGATACGGCCCTGATTGGCAATACCGTACTGCTGAATATGCAGAGGAACCAATGACCAGTCATTCACTACACTGAACCAATGGCTGACATACAACTTTACTATGGAGCTCTTGATTGGCTACATGCTAGTAAGAGTATGTAAATCAGTACAAAAGTAGGGCTAATGTATGCATACTTGTAGATCCGTTTTTAGAAGCCTGGAAAATGGTAGAAAAATAAAAAAAATTGTAAAATAATAATTAATGACCGGTTAGACCTGAAAGTCTCAAAGGCACAAGTAAAAAATAGAAGGATCATAACCTGTAAGTTTCATGAACTTCCTTGCAATAGTTATCGAGATACGGCTCGGACAGACGGACAGACACATCCCCAGGGCCATAACAATACTCCTGAGCCCGTATGGCTGAGATGTAATGAAGTCAGTTTTGATATTAAATATGTATACAATTGATTCCAACTTGCAGGTCATGGATTCAGCACTTCTGATATCAGATGCAACAGGACTCAGGGGTATGAATGAATATTTTTTATGGTAACCCATGGTAGGTCCCGCTAAATTGTGTTAGGTAACCCATGGTAGGTTGCGCCAGAAAGAAAATAAGGTAACCCATGGCGACCTATGGTAACCTACCTGCCATCAATGTACTGTTTCAAGGATGCTAGAGAAGCACCCCGTAGCTTACGCTTGGCGGCCTCGGCCCGTATCTCGACCCATCGGTCACTGCACGGGACACACTTTACATCATCAACTTTGCCGTGTGCTGTTACCGTGTATGTAAAGTCTTTGGCAAACGGCCACTTTCTAAATGTATCTTCATGAACGGTCTCACCTTTTTTGCGATCGTCGGACATCATGAAAATGTCACTACCACGTGGACGCTGTCAGAAACAGTGAAGGGGCGACCAAGAGCTCTCCTCTACCGGAGGCTGATTTAGTATCGGTTCTCCGCGCAGTGAGAGGCCGTTAATACGATACAGCATATATAATACCCCTGATTTTTATAGAGATTTAATGATCCGATTGCAAAAGTTCGCCTACCGGCAAATAGACCCTCAATCAGAGTCAGTTCTATTACACAAAGACTGCAATATAGAAATTATCTTTCACTGCATCGTTCAAGGACATAATTCAGCTGAATAGAGACAACTCCGGCTAAAATCAGGTTTGTAAATAGTATTTATTTTATTCAAAATTCGTGGCGAACGAATGTGCTGCATTATGGCGACCCACCGTAGGTCTCCTGAAAGTGGTTTTGCGTAACCCCTAGGCGAACGCGTTCAGCCGTTCGCCATTCATTCATACCCCTGGGACTGTTACACAATGGATGTACTGGATGGAATGGAAAAACCAAAACAGACTACTGATTTGTGCACCTGTGTCAGAAAGGTGTGGAATGACAGAGGTGGTGAAAATCAGAGCCAGTGATTGGCCATAATACCAAGGTGTTATATATTGTTATGATTGGCTTAACTTTAGCTGCTGAAGATATTTCTAATTTGAGGGCAATGGGCAATCATACTAAATTTATTTTCATAACTTCATTTATTTTCACAATAAGCAACATAATCGAGATTAGCAAGTGAAGTTTTACAACATAATATAATACGCATCATGGGTCTCCTTCAGTTTAGTGTAGACATATATACCCTTGAATATCTGTTACCATGATTCAGTCATAATATTGTCTGTATTATATTGATGTCGACAAGGAATACACATAATTATTTGATAGTATTATTAATTGTATGTTGTTTATGAGTAACATGAACTTTTTATTCGCTGGAATTCAGCCATTTGTTCCATATGGGCAATATTCTCATCAGCCATCACCATGTCCATGGTAATTGATACATTATGGTGAAGGTGACCTGTAACACCAGTACGTATACAAAATTATTCCGAGCTCATTGAATCATCATCACATGATGCTGAGACAGATCAGAATGGAGTGTCGGTAAAATCAGATGTGTTTTGTAGAGGATTCTGTCAATGAGGATGCTATACTGTACACATACAAATATGAAGTGTTGATGTGTAGGGCCTATAGCACAAAATCATAAGCAAGTTGGTAAAACTAGGCACACAGGGTCTCATTTCTGCCGATAACGTGTTGATTTGCGTGGGGGCGTCCTCTCAGGGGGAGGTGTGGGTGGACAGGGGCCTAATGTCTCAAGCAGTATTCCAGGTTTTCCATCAATATACTCTATTCCATACCCCAATATTTCAAGCACGTGAAATCAAACAAAAATTATTTGCGGGGAATGTGACTTCCACATCCCTAGCTGGACATGATGGTGGGGAACCCTCAATCTCAGGTTAATTACCATTGGTGAAGTTAACGTCCAACAAATGCAAAATTGAGCTTGGCATCCAGCCCTATGTTATTCAGTGATGTATTCCCTACGGACCCTGTTGCCTCGATGGAGGTCTTAGCGCTTATCCAGCGCTTGTTATATTATATTCTTTGTATTTCACCTTTAAACATGGCAGGTGAATAAATTTTACCAAGCTAACATCGTTTTGCAGATCTATAATCTGTCACACAAGGCAACAGGCGAAAGACACAAAACAAGAGTGATGGATTATTTTCAAAATTTGACTTCTAACTTATTTACATATTTACACGATATCACTTTAAATTTTGAGGGATTGATCACACTATCTGAATTTGCATTTTATTGATGTGTGTAGACTATAATTACCGTGGCCATGTCGTGACACTTGTAATCCACATTCCCATCTTCATCTTTGATGTAGAATTTACGGAAGAAGTTGAAAGCTATCACAGTATAGAGGTACACCACCACGCTTGTCAACATGACGGTCAAGACAAGCTGAAATATAAAATATAACACAGTATAGAAGTACACCACCACACTTGTCAACATGACAGTCAAAACAATCTGGAATATAAAATATAACACAGTATAGAAGTACACCATCACACTTGTCAACATGACGGTCAGGGCAAGCTAAAATACAACACAGTATAGAGGTACACCACCACAATTGTCAACATGACAGTCAAGACAAGCTGAAATATAAAATATAACACAGTATAGATGTACACCACTACACATAACACAGTATAGATGTACACCACTACACTTGTCAACATGACGGTCAAGACAAGCTGAAATATAAAATATAACACAGTATAGAGGTACACCACCACAAATGTCAACATGACGGTCAAGACAAGCTGAAATATAAACACAGGAAGGAAGCAATCAGAGATTGCTCAATTGTATGCCCTCCTCCCCCCCCACCAACTTCTGATTTAATCCGACACTGCCCCGCCATTGTTCTGTTTTGTATTGGTCAGTGGAGGCCTAATTTGGATAATTATAAAAATTCTGTTTCAGTCAATTTTTTTCCATGCCTCGCATAATACATATTCCAAGTATCGACCAACAAGTGATAATACAATGTTTTGATGCAAGATGGTCGCTGGGGCTTTCGCCAAATCAGAAAATAAGACCTGGTTATGAGACCTACATTCCTTGGTGAAATTATTGTGGTGAAATTATGAAGCGATCAGTGAACTTTGAATTTTGCACCCAATTCACTCTTTTTTGGGGCAATTTCATACTTCAGGACCTATATCATATGGTCTTTTATGAGGCGCCGTTTGTGACAATATTGTCAACGACAAATATATAGAGGTAAAACCAAAATATAAAGTCGCCGTTTGTGACAATATTGTCAGACACAAATATATAGAGGTAAAATCAAAATATAAAGTCGCTGTTTGTGACAATATTGTCAAACACAAATAAAAGCAAAATATAAAGTGACTTTTGGCAAATATAGTATAGTTTAAAATATATATATATTTACAAAAATATTTTGTAAATATATATAAAACGATATAAATAGGACCTATATATGAAGTTAATTTTTTTTTAAATATATATAAATATTTTTTAAAAATAAAAATAACGGTATAAATTTGACGTAAATATAAAGTACATGCACAAAATATATAGTGTACATGTAAACCGGATATGCCCAAAGGAAGCTGCGCAAACGATGTTGCACGAGTAATACTGGTTAATCAAAAACTGCAACTGGGTTCTGATGCGAAACTATGACAGCGGTGAAAGCCACTCGCATGTCACAGATGTGGCGAATCAAACAATATGATCACGTACCTGAACATATTTCAGTTCACTGCCATAATGATTTAGTAAAGGCCTATTCCAATTTTCAACAATTACTGTTATCATTTACAATCGTACTTCAAGTTATCACATCAATTAGATATAAATACAGATATAAATACATCTACTTATAAATCACCATAAGGTATCCTAGCCTGCAGCCAATATCACGGCCTGCCCCTTTGATGTTCAATCTGCGATTCCGTCGGCCAAGTCGCTGGTTGCTATTTGCTGCATAGAAACATCAACAGAAGTTGAAATAAAACATGCGCAGTAGTTCTACGTAAAAATAACGATGTATTAATTATGCGCAACACAAATATTAGGCAATTTGAAATCATACTGAATATGAGCATATTTCATTGACCATTCATAGCTTAGTTATAGGACTTTGGAATTATATTGTAGTTTTGTATATTTTATCGTTTTTCGATAATTTCCGCATTTCCAAACAAGACAAAAATTTGCAGGGAACTTGGTATAATTACAGCGAATGTGGAAACTAATGGCTCATGAGGAACCGGTTGCACTAGCGAACAAAATCGACGATTGAACAATCTCAAAAACCCCATTCAAAATACATAGGCAATTTTGCCACAAACTGAAAATACATCATTTTCACTGCCAAACTAACGGAATTTCTGCATTTTAAAAATGACACATTTTGTGCTTGAGTTCAAGATCAAATAAAAAAGTACACAACCTATCAGTCTTTGATAGTTTGGGACCGGAAGCCTCAATTTGAATAAAATACAATATTGTAAACACTAGATTGGCCTTTTTTCACTTTTGCGCTGCCTCGAAGCTGATAACTAAGGAATCAGTCGAAGCCGTTTTACCCTTGTGTGCTAATCGTTAATTGATCTTCAATACGTGTGCATTGAAGGTCACTTCTGGTCCAATGGGGTTCTCAACGGGCATCGGTATTAACCCTATTATATACGCTGACGAATATCAACAGTTCATTTTATTCTAATTACGTTATACTAACTTAAAACCTAAAAAGTTTGAGATCAAGTAAGCGTATCATGCTATAATAAATGATCTCGTTAATGAAAACGAGGAACGGTGAACGCAACAGTACAATCCACACTGGTGGTTCCCACAGTAGGTGCCATGGTTCTTTCATAATTTGAGAGCGGTACGTTTGATGATACCAGCATACATGTAGTGCAACCGATTCCTCATGACCCATTAGTTTCCACATTCGCGTAATTATACCAAGTTCCCTGCAAATTTTTGTCTTGTTTGGAAATTCGGAAATTATCGAAAAACGATAAAATATACAAAACGACAATATAATTCCAAATCCTATAACTACACGCTTAAACCTAAAGTGTTGAAACTTACTCGTAAAGTGTTGAAATAATAAATTTACATGTAATTTTTACATTTTTAAACTGAAACTTACCTTACTGACATATGCGTTCGTGTGCAAACACGGATTAACAAGTGAAGAAATTAAAACAATAGCACAGTTCATTTCCCGCCTAATCACCCACGCCAGCACTCAATCACAATAGATCTCCACTTCTTACGCCTAGATGTAAAGATCCCAAGCGGGGAGGTCGGGTGGGACCATTACTCTGTCAGTAAGGTAAGTTTTAGTTTAAAAATGTAAAAATTACATGTAAATTTTTTATATTTTTTACACAGTAAAACTGACCTTACTGACATATGCGAGAATCCCATAGCAGGACGGAGGGAAGTGAAGGTGACGGTGACTAATGGCGTGAGGATTAGACGGATGCCAGCATGAGACTTCATGCTGCCCATAAAGCTTAAAATAAGCATGGACTTCCATAAAGATTCAATAGTGACGGAGTCATATAACGGTATCGTAAACACTGTTACTATAGTAAGCCCAGACCTCCCAGGCTAATCGGTGTTGACATAATGGAAGTTATATACACGTCCCCCCCCCCTTTTTTTTTAAAGAAAAGTTTTTATGTGGAAACGTGTTCTTACCATTAAAAACCGATAAAAACACACAGGTCTCTATAGTGTCTGTGTGCCGACCCGACCCCGGTGATCTGCTGCGCTGTCACAAGGGGTCCCAAGGAATATATATCGTCCTTGATGAGTGTCATATCCCTCAAGTATTATGATGCGAAGGTTGTATGAGATCTCCAGTAACAGGCCCTCATAATGTCGGTTACTGACCTGTTGGTCCATAGAGGCCAGGACGCACCAAGCGCCCTGATCTCGTGTGCAGAGACTTTATACAACGCAGCCTGCATCGATGACACTCCATCGTAGGCTAACCTAATAGTTTTGGAGAGCCAAGAAGAGATAGTACTCTTTGATATCTCTTGTTGGCTCCGGGGACAAAATGGTTTAAATAATCGCCTTCGCCCAGCACGTAGTACTTTAGTGCGACTAATATATACAGTATGGGCACGAACCGGACACATTAGGTTGTCCGATTCTAGACCCGAGGAAAGGAAATCAGCTAAAGCTGGAACCTTAAAATCTCTAGAAGAACTGTCGTACAGAGATTGGTTCTTGGCAACAAATTCAGGAATGGTAGTAAGGACAACATATGTCCATCGAGAATCATGCCTAATTTCCCTAGCATCCAGAGCGCGTCTTTCCGACACACGAGCCGCTGAAGCCAAGGCTAACAAAAACAATGTTTTGTAAGATAAGAACTTCAGATCGACCATTCAAACGGATGTTCTGATAGACTCCGTAGAACTAATGCTAAATCCCATTTCGGAAGTTTCGGTACAGATACTTGTCTATCTATCCTAAAAGATCTAACCAAGATGTTAGTTTAGGATCAGAAGCAGGATTAACGTCTGTAGAAAGGTTAATAATGCTAGACAATGCCGATCTGTGACCATCCACAGTTGATGGGGCTAGACCTCTGTCCTGAAACAGATATAACAAGAAATCTGCTATCTGCTAAACAGAGGCAACACGGGCATCAAAGTTTCTTCCAGAACACCACTCATGGAAGACCTTCCACTTCCCTTGATAGCAAGCGGGTGTGGAGGTTCGTGTGGAAGCGTCCATTCTTCGCAAAGCTTCCCTAGAAAACCCAGCCTCAGAGAGCGGATTCCTGAGCACTTTGCAGGCGTGCAGATGGAATGCCTGAGGTTTGTGGTGGAAAATTGCTGACTTCGGTTGACAAAGTAGTTTTTCCCAAAGAGGTTTTCTTGGAACGTCTACCAGTAATTCCAGAAGGTCGGGAAACCATGGACGAGCACGGATGCGCGCGTATCTTTTGCAGTACTAGTGGCAGGATTGACGGGGGAGGATATGCATAGGCTATTAGACCCGACCAATCCTGCGACAGTGCATCGACTGTGGGTCCAGTACAGGTGACATGTACAGTGGGAGTTGATTCAGGTGAGTAGCAAACAGATCTATCTGTGGTTGTTCCCAAATCGAAAAGATTTGACGCAGAATGTCTGTGTGAAGCTGCCACTCCGTCGGTAGAATCTGATGTTTTCTGGACAGTGCGTCGGCTAAAACATGCAGATGTCCTGGTATGTGTCTGGCACGAAGTTCTATTTCGTTCTGCCAACACAGGAGGTACAGAATCTCGGTCTGCTTCAGAAGCTTGGTTGACCGAGTTCCCCCCATCTTGTTGATGTAGGCTAGGACAGTTGTGTTGTCCGTGGCTACCAGTACCGACTGACCTTTGAGGTCGTGTATCAATGTGAGTATCGCCCGATTGACGGCAATGAACTCCAGAAAATTGATATGTAACAACCTCTCCTGCGCAGTCCAAAAGCCTGATATCGACTTGGATCCGAGGTGTGCCCCCTGAGCCTTGCATCGACGCATCCGTGAACAGCTGATGAGTTGCTTGAAACGGAAGTAGTGTTACACCAGGCATCATGTTGAGAGGGTCTAGCCACCACGACAGGTGCTGTCTGACTTCCTCTGTTACAGGAATTTTGGGATTCCTGTGCTGTGTGGCCAATGATGATTTAAATAAATCATTAGTGGCCGTAACTGTAATCGGCCTCGTGGAGTGACATCCTGAGTGGATGTCAATAGGCCGATTACTGATGCAAACTGGATGGCAGGACGGCAAGAATGTCTGATGAACAAAGGTATGTCGTGACACATCTTGCGCCAGCGAACTTCCGGTGGCCGAGCAATGACCAACTTGGTGTCGTAAGCCACGCCTAGGAAGTTTCGCTGTTGTGATGGCGTTATTTCCTATTTTTCCTCATGAGGGAGATAACCCAGTAGTTCAAGGATGTGCCATACAAATGTTGTATCGCATCGGAGTTGTTGTCTGCACAGATTCCTGATAATGGAATCGTCTAGGTAGAAATGGTATTTGATCCTTCGACTGTGCAGATATGGCGCCACTGGCTGAAATACCCTGGTAAAAACCCAAGGGGAACTGGCTAGACCGAAAGGAAGAACCTAGGATTCGGCGGGCGCCGACCAGAAATCTCAGGTACTTGCGGTAACTTGGATGAATCGGGATGTGCAATTAAGCGTCCCGAAGATCCAGAGATGTTAACCATTCCCCTTGAACCAGGGCGGTCTTGATAGACCGGAAGGACTCCATCCGAACATGAGGGGGTTTCATCAGGAAGTCCTTGTTCAGCCTGCGCAGATTTATAATCATGCGCATTTCCGGTGTATCTAAGCTTCTTCGGCACAAGGAAAACCGGTGAATAGAACCCGGGAGACCGGTCGTTGACCGGAAGTTCTATTACAGCATGCTTCTGGATAAGTTTGTCCACAGAGGCCTGTGTTACCAGAAGATGTGCCTTCCGTATAGGTATACGGGAAGGCATTGGAGCAGCAGTAAGGGGTGGATCCATTGAAAATTCTAAGGGATAACCATATCGAAGAGTACGGACTACCCATGGATCCATCCTTAATGTTTGCCAATTCCGCCAAAATCCTTGAAGTCGTCCCCCGACCGATAGACTGGATTTCGGCGGGGCCGGAAGTTGAGGCAATTCGTGGACATGGCCCGAATCGTCACCGGCCCTGCTGCTTTTTGCCATGACCTTTCCCTTTCCCTTTATAGTTGGGATTGGTCTGGCCTTGCTGTTGTGGCATGCGACCCGCCGCCTGTGACTTCCCCTTTGGACCGGAAGCGGAAGTAGTCGGTCTAGGTTGCTTGGCTGGGGGACCGGAAGCTTCGGTAGAAGCACGTTTACCCGTCCCCGCACCACCCACTCTAGGGGGAGGATTAGGTCTAGCCTTCTCCACCGTATCTCTTAGAGACGGGATAATGTCATTAAACAACAGCTAAGATGCTGGCGATTGCTCCTTCAACGTGCGAATGACTATATCTGGAGCGTAATTGACCACTCATGGCAGGTAAGCCTGACGTCTCAAGTGGACAACCATCGCAGCATTGAACGCGGATAAAGCCATTGCATCAGCATTAGCTTTAGCAGCCACGTTCTGAAGATCCACTAGTAATTGTAACTCAGGGCTACTACTGGTTGCCGACTGTGAACGCGACAACCTGCTCAGCAGTGGAAATGGCTGTTAAAAACCAGTCCATGTGTGAGGCTATGGCAACCCCCTGTCGCACAGCTTCTTCAATAATAGAAGATTGCCTATCAGTCAGCGGGATCGTGACCTTGGATGGAACCTTATTGCCTTTGCATATGTCGGCAAGATCAGGTTCCGGTTCCGCGGCCTTGAAGTCATATGCCGAATCATGGATACCGTACGCTCTAAACGTAGGGTTCTCCACAGGAAGTGGAGCTGAAGCGGAAGCCAGTCTAACATGAGGCACCAGCGGTGCTACAACTCCTCAGCCCCTTAACAGTCTAGACCAAGATGTTTTTATGGGTGTAGAAGTTTGGATAAAAAGCAGTGAGTTATGGCATGCGAAAAGCAAACCCAAGCCACAACTCAGACAGATGAATGGATGGATACACTGACACACGGACGGACAGTCGAAATCCAGTATACCCTCAACTATGTACAGGGGTATAAAAAGTGACAAGGTATCCACATATCTACAGGGGGGAAAAAACATGTACAGTTGTGATCTTATTGCCCTGGCCTGAAACTAAGTGTCAGACGGGTCTTTTGTCTTTTGTCCAATTGGTGCACGGACATATGTTCTGGTAACAAAAGTCCCAACCGCTTCTCTGTCTGTCCACTGTGCAAACTTTAACCACATGACATGTGTCTTTCAGCATGTTTTAAAAGCGAAACTAAGTCGCAAACTCGGCCCTGTCTGTATTGAATTTGTAGACAACCATGTGGCAGGCATCTGTCTGTCAGCTTGCACAGACTGTTTTGTCTATCCTGGGTTCAGGGCCGACATACTATTATATAATAAACCAATAGCGGCCAGGAAACAGCTTTATCAAACTTGAACGAGTTGGAAGGGTTACCCGCAAGCCTCCTCGCTCCAAGGTTGTTGCTCCGTGGGGTGCTCTTCACAGAGCTAGCAGCAAAGGTGGCATGCGGAGCTCCTCGTGGAGGAATTATCTCAGAGCGCGGAGCTTGCGGTTAACACTCGTTGTCACTTCCGCCATCTCTAAATTTGCAGGCGGCGTGTTCAACTTCTCTTTTCAATCAGGATTTTAATGGAATCACAAGGAAATGAAGAATGAATTATACAGTCAGAGTCACAATAGCTAACCATGAATCGTGGAAGCGATTTACGTGTGCAATCTCATTCCCGTATGTTAACTCATTTGTCTGTTCAGTCGCTGCCCACGTGCTGTGGGACAGTTTTTTTTTTCACTCGTTGATGGTACACTGTTGTAATTACGTAACCGTTTTGCGAAACCAATTGGTTACGTAAAAATTAACATCGTAACCGAACAATAGGTTACGCAAGCCAAATTTACCGTAACCGATTTTTCGGTTACGTCAATGAACCAATTTTCGAGGCCTGCATGGCCCATGGGATGAAAGAAATAACTTCAACCGGCTAGAGTTACTGAGCTGTATCACGATGAGATGGGATTTTCGGCTAAATATCGGAGCCAGTTCATCTCAGAGAAGTGAAATTCCCCACAGTATCTCTATGTAATTTGTGCATTTTTATTCTGAAATTCTAAGGAAATCTATTCAGAATCAAAACAAACCTCCAATACCTCACATGTTATTTTCATAGTGCCTAGTCACAATGTTACAACATTGCAAGCCCAACGTCATTGTGCTTTGAAAAAACCAAAAAAAAAAACCCACATGAGGTATTGGAGATTTTCTTTGATCCTGAACAGATTTCCTTCAAATTTCAGAATAAAAATGCACAAATTACATATAGATACTGTGGAGAATTTCACTTCTCTAAGAAAAACTGTCTCCGATAGCCGAAAATCACATCCCATCATAATGTGAGACAGAAACTCCCCTGACGAATCTCCGTTGGTAATGCATTAGCGTCAGTGCAACAACAACAACAACAACAACGATGATGTTCGCGTTGATTTATTGGGTTGGCCATACCTTTCGCTATCTTCCATGAAGTATATTTTAGAGGACTTGTTATGCGAGACACCGCTTGTACTGGCCGACGACCACAGTTCATTTTATAACTGAAAACTCAACTCCGTCATCGTATGTGTTGGCAGGAAGCACAAACACATGGGCACTACTTTCGTTTTTGACTACTTTCGTTTTTGACAGAATCTCACAGGTTCCTACAATTTCTGTTACAAGACAAAGTACAAGTTGCCCTTTTCCGATAAAACAGGCATTTATTATCGTTCAAATTCATTCTGAGAACTTTTAGACGAAATAACAAGTCGATTTTCACAGTTTTAATGTCGGACTATTTTTTCTCAACAGCGTAGGGATACGACAATTAGTCTGGCAATACCGTACTACTGAATATGCAGAGGAATATAGACTCCCAGACCAAACCAATGACCAGCCATTCACTACACTGAACCAATGGCTGAAATACAACTTTACTATGGAGCTCTTGATTGGCTACAAGCTAGTAAGAGTATGTAAATCAGTATAAAAGTAGGGCTAATGTATGCATATTGTAGATCCGTTTTTAGGTGACTGGAAAATGGTAGAAAATAAAAAAAATTGTAAAAAAATATTTAACGACCGGTTAGACCTGAAAGTCTCAAAGGCACAAGTAATAAATAAAAGGATCATAACCTGTAAGTTTCATGAACTTCCTAGAAATAGTTATCGAGATACAGCTCGGACAGACACATCCCCAGGGCCACAACAATATTCCTGAGCCCGTAGGGCTGAGGAGTAAAAAGTGCACGTTTTCCCATTCTTGTAAAACGTTCCTGCATTGTTTTAGGCTGAGCTAAAACTGTCTCAAGAACGGAACACAATTCATGTATGGCATCTGACGCAGGAAGTGATGACGTCTGCTTGGTAATTGTCGACGGAGCCTCTGCCATAGTATGAAGGCGAGAGGCTGTCGGCGGTGGGGGTCGTGACATATTAGGGTACAACTCATAGAGAGCTTCAAGTACCTCTGAATATGTACGTCTCTCCGGATCATGATCACGTCATAATCCTCAGTGGATTGACGTTGCACGACCCCCTGACGTCTCATCGATGGGTTGGTCGACAAATCAATCGGGTCAGACGATGCTACCGGAAGCTAAGTCGGAACCAGAGATGGAACCTGAGCAGTACTGAAAGCGTAAGTCAAAAGTTGCCAGAACTGATCCAGCTCAGCTGCCGGTTGTTCCATCCTTTGCAGGATAACAACAGACAGAGAGCCATCATGAACCGGAACTCTCGTATTGATTTGTGGACTATTGGAGACCCGTCTATAAAGGGATGCAATAGGTCCACCCCATTGCATTCCGGACGAACCGGAAGTCTCCACCCACCGGAAGTTGTCACAATGGGCCTCCTTATAGTGGGACCGGAAGGACGAAAAGTCCTAACCGGAACCCCAGAGGTAACCATACCGGAACCCGCAGGTGACTGGAAATGGCTGACAGGAAGTGGATAATGAGCCTTATATGGGTTTATGACACCGGACCCAGAACCATTCTCAGTCATAACTCGTTGTGACTGGAACAATGCCATTGTGTTTCTATTAACACCCTGGGGAGCTAAGTGTGAAACTGGCATTGTTCCCGCAGAACAATAACCTTGACCACCGGCGTTTGTCAACCCTGAGGTATTCAATTGCGGGAGGCTTAATCCTACCCGGCCTTGTGTGATAACGCCCGTATCTGGGGTATTACGCAAGGGCATGGAGTTAACTCCTGGTAGGACCATGGATATATTGTCTCTATATCCACCAGAGGTTCTGCCTGCTGTGCTGAAATCAACAATTTCCGGTGCTAAACCAAAAGTTGTTGCAGCACTACTTACCAAGCCTAAAGCTGCCCCTGGAGCAACAGGGAGTGAAGAAATTGGTCCCCGATCAACAAACAACACCTGGGAATTGTACGATACCGGGATATTCCCAGCGGGAGTCCCATTAGCGGTATCATTCCCAACAGCACATACGGGCGTACGTTCGACGTCACCACTCCTTACATATGGAGTAATAGTGGTCCTCATTTCGGGTTACATCTCGACTTCCATGGGGGACACACTTTCGGGTAGATCTAGTTCCACTGTGACATCGGCTGATTCTCCCGTACCCTCGTCTAGAACGGAACCCAATACTTTGACCTGTTTCTTCTTTTTATCTGTGGATAAATCAGAAACAATAGTACTAGTGCTTGGCGAAGTACCTTTTGTCTAATAAAGAATGTAAAGGGCCCGTCCAAGGATTGCCAATCGATGCAAGCTTCTTCGCCGTCTCATTTACGGTAAAATGGGAGGGCGGAGTCATAATACTAGCCTCTGATACCAAACCAGGGGGAAGGGGACCTGCACGAGACCCGGTCGTTAAACTTTCAAATAAATCATCGGGCCATTGTTGACACTCCTGGCATCTATGGTTACAATCACAAACAATATGGCCGCGACATGCAAGACAAATTGAATGTAAGTCGGTCGTTGATTTGGACTCACAGACGCTACAGAACATAGAGGCCATTATTTATATCGCAGATATACTCAAGAATACTTCCCAACTGATCTTTTCGTTGCCTGGTAGACTTGTAGATCATGTTTTCACTCGTTGTTCAACGTAATATCCTTCCGTAAAACGCTGGAGCTTTGACACACGATCTTTACAGCTGGCTAGCCAAGTAAAGAAGTGGAGATCTATTGTGATTGAGTGCTGGCGTGGGTGATTAGGCGGGAAATGAACTGTGCTATTGTTTTAATTTCTTCACTTGTTAATCCGTGTTTGCACACGAATGCATATCAGTAAGGTCAGTTTTACTGTGTAAAAAATGTTATATTATCATTTTCATGAGAAAATGAGTCTTTTTTTTGTGCAGATTTAGACTTTTGAGAAGATATTCTATGAATTCCGTGAGATTTCTAAACTCTTCCGTAAGAGCGGGAGGTTAGTCCATATTTCTTGATCTCACGGAAATTCCGTGAGACTTGGCAACTGAAAACCTGGTGATCTCTGCACTGGTGACATAGACCAAGGGGAGACAACTACCAAAAGAACATGACTTAGGAATATGAAATTACCAGGATCGGTCCGTGGACGTTTCTGAATAAAAAGGCCTATTCCCCCGCCCGTTGTCTTCGCAAGCTCAGCAGTTCTCTTCTGACTGTGGGAACAGCTGGCGCTTTTCGGATTATGAAAACTCCCGGTTGTCACCCACGAGGCATTTTCGTCTGCTTTCTTCACGGGAAGTAGAATTATTTGTTGTTGACAATATTGTCACAAACGGCGCCTCATAGTATTTTTTGGAATGTAAAATAACATATATATAGCCATTTTCCCGATCCAAAACGGTTATGGACTGAGATCCAGCCTGGACAAATAAATATATCCCATTCACTTATGTTTGATAAACAAAGGGCCATAACTCTTGAAAATATAACTGAAAGCAGAGAAACTTCATGCTGCACAACTATGGGGCATTGACCACAAATCATGCAAATTTCATACTTGTCCATACAATATTAACCGTGATCCAGCCCAGACAAGTCCCAATTCACAAAGATTTGAAGAACAAAGGGCCATAACTCTTGAAAATATATGCGAAACTTCACGCTGCACAACGACAGAGCACTGACCACATATCATACAAATCTCATAATTGTCCATACAATATTAACCAAGATCCAGCCCGGACAAGTCCCAATTCACGGACATTTCAGGAAGAAATGGCCATAACTCTTGAAAATAAAACCAAAATGCAGAGAAATTTCACGCTGCACAACTATTGGGCATTGACCACATATCATGCATTTCAGATTTGTCCATACAATATTAACCAAGATCTAGCCCGGACAAGTCCCAATTCACAGAGGTTTCAGGAACAAAGGGCCATAACTCTTGAAAATATTAGCGAAACACGGAGAAACTTTACGCTGCACAACTATGGGGCACTAACCCCATATCATGCAAATTTCATACTTGTTCATACAATATTAACCGAGATCCAGCCTGGACAAGTCCCATTCACAGAGATTTCAGGAACGATGGGCCATAACTCTTGAAAATATAACTGAAACTCGAAAAAAAGTCTACGCTGCACAACTACGAGGCACTGGCGCCGACAAGAAATTCGGACGGACGGACAGACGGACAAAGCGATCACTATGTGCCCCTCTCTTGCAGACGGGGGGGGGGGGGGCATAAATAAAACACAGTATAGAAGTACACCACCACGCTTGTCAACATGACGGTCAAGACAAGCTGGAATATAAAACAGTACAAAGGTATACCACGACAATTGTCAACATGACGGTCAGGATATGGTACACCACTATGCTTATCAAGACAAGCTTAAATATAAAATTTTACACAACATAGGTGGTATATCACCAAACTTGATGGTTAAATATCTCGACTGCTGGCAACAAAACTGTTGCAGACCAATCAGGCTGAGGTAATGATATAAAAGAATGTACATAATATACCAAGAATCTACTTGTCGTTCTTCTCAGTGACCACGTCCAGTAATCATGTAATAGATGGCCATTTTTCCATACACTTAAGAATTCATGGCAACCGAGTATCCCCTCACGGAAATAGGGTGCATTAGGGCGCATTTAAGGCGCAAATGGGGCGCATGAATTGAGACAGCTAGGGCGCACGCAATTGGGGCGCGCGCCCTATCTGCGCCCCCAATTTTGCCATTAGACTCAATATGGCTAGGGCGCAAATTAGGGCGCGTTCCAAATATGTTAATTGCGCCTTATATGCGCCCTATTAGAGAATAGGGCGCAGTTCGGGCGCAGTCTTAGGGCGCAGATAAGGCGCAGTTGGGGCGCAGAAAAGGCGCAGTTGGGGCGCGATTAGGGCGCACTCTCAGAATAATAGCATGAATGTTGTACTGATAGGGCGCAGTTAGGGCGCATTTGGGGCGCAGTTAGGGCGCAATTAGAGCGCAGTTAGGGCGCAGTTGGGGCGCAGTTAGGGCGCAGTTGGGGAACAGAACAGTATACATGCCATGCTAACCATGTTCTACCCTCAGTAAATAAAGTTTATCTATCTATCTATCCATCATGTACATAAATTGAAGATATAAGGTGAAAGATGATTATTGGCATCTAACTAGTCTAAATAAATCTAATTTTGCTATGCAGGTACATATTATTTTCATCTACATGTACAATGTGCATTCATGGTTAGAATTACATTTATTAGAAAATATATGTGCATGTACTACAGTCAGCTGTTGTGGAATTGGTACATTAGGCATGTGTTAGGTCATCTGACACTGTCGCTCACTTTTTCTTGAGTTTTTTTCTTCAAATTACTTCTACACATATCTGAAACCCTTTACATCATCCACTATCCACAAAACAGAGGTATAACACTCACCAAAATCTTGTTCAATGGGCATGAAATCTTCAAATTCAAAATGGTTCTTTGAAAACCAATATGTCTGCCTTTCTTTTGTTAATATCAGCCAATAAGATAAAGGTCATGTGACAGTTTTGACTAATCAGATAACATGCTATTGTGCAGATAATAGGGTGCAGATAGGGCGCAGTTGGGGCGCAATTAGGGTGAATGATCATGTACATGTACTGGTAGGGCGCAGTCGGGGCGCAGATAAGGAGCAATAGCTTCTTCAAGTAAAAGTCTGATTTTTTTGTTGAAATAATGTTATTAAATTTAGTATGAAAGTCCAAATTTTACATTAATGAATTTATAGCCCAGAATAGTGAAGAAAGCAAACCGTCTGAATTTTTGGGAAAAACTTTTTTTTACTAAGACATGCATGCACATGTCTTTAAAATGACACACATGCATATGTGATTACTAGCTAAATGAATGTTGGTGAAAAAAGTTCAGAAGGCACAAGTATACATGTAGGGTTCACTCTGAATTTTAGATAAAATGGTTATGTCCAGAGGGCGCATTTAGGGCGCAGTCTGAGTTCTCGAAAAAGTAGTTATGTCCACAGGGAGCAGATGGGGCGCAGTCTGAAGTTTGGAGAAAACAGCAATGTCCACAGGGCGCAGTCTGAATATCAGAGAAAATTTCAAACTAAATAAGGCGCAGTTAGGGCGCGCGCCCTATTTCCGTGAGGGATCAGCCCATAGTATGATAGAACAGTGAGAACAGAGTGACTGGGTGAGTTTAATTCATCTAGCAAGCTACCACTGAACATACCAACATGACCAATTAATTGATAAACCAATGCAGAAGTGACATTTAACCTAGCCATAATGAATGAGAGAGCAACGTCCCTGCCAGATCAGAACTCCGGTGCGAGTGTTGGACGTTCACAATTCAAGATGAGAAATTCTATCTCAATGATTTGATACTTTGAGGACAGTCAGGTAGTCCTTATTCCCCCTGATTCCAAACTTTTGCTTTATCTCAAGGTGATCCTTATGAATTTGTGATCCAAGACTGTTATCAGGACTGGATATTCACCTGTTTGCCGTTGTGTGTCACAGACATTAAAATCGTTCTCAACGTCTTGAAGCTTATAGCAACATCCATCAGATGGGCAGCAAAGAAGAAGTAGTTAAAGTTTCCAAAGACAGAGAATATGAAGTACCAGGCTATGTAAAGGAAGGACTGGAAGAGAGAATCAACATTAATGGTCAGTATTCTCATACACATTCTTATTTCAAATCAATTCTTAATTTTCTAATAATCCAACTATCAAAGTACATTAATGTAAAATTATTGGATCATTGTGGATTAATAGTAGCACCCACCCTGGGCAATTGGAGAACCCACTTGATTAAGTGTAACCGTGAGAAACTATATTACTGCATGTACTCCAAAAGTATTGAGGAAATTCCTTTCATTCCTAGGTTACTATTTGTTGGGGCATTCTTTGTGCAAGTGCATAAAGTAAATCGTCACTATTATAGATTTTGGGACTATAGATGTGGATATACTTACATTGTCAGTGAAAATGACACCCCATTTCCAGATCTGGTACTGCCAGTCTACATTGCATAGGCTACAAAAGTTAATATCACAAATATATAATCCAATACAGTTCCTTTTTCTGTCTATAATGGAATACAGAAGATCCAATTTACACTACATTTTTTTTCCTTTGCTTAAATGTGTGGTTAGGACAATCTAGAGGCAGGGATATAATCATCTTCACATTTCAGTAAAAAACATTAAACATTCCATCATTTACTTGACCTAGTGAACGAGGTAAACTCTTCAAGCCAGAAATGCAGCATGTGATGTCATATAGCCAACCCTGCCAACCGTGGGGGAACGATTTTCTTTGATCTCCAAATATGGCAAGCGGTGGTTGTATTGCTTTTCAAAAAGGAAATCAAGTATCCAATCAAATTTTAAGTTTGAAGAGGTCATACAGGAGGCAATTCTACTAATATGGACCACGGAATATTTATAAAGCTATAACATCACCAAACTGTATTCTGGTATGTGTGGTGCTTGTCAAAGGCAACACGTGTAGTGTTTGACTTGGATATGCAAAGATGGGATATAATACTCACAAGGAAGGCAAAATGCCGGACTGTTCATGTTCATCAGTGGCTATGGTAATAGAGTCACCTTTATCCATACCCAGTAAGTTACTGATAGACTCGTAATCATACTGCTCTGAGTACTTATTCCTCACCTACAATGACCATACATTAGGCAGTTTAGTATGAAAAAAATACCAGGAATGTTGAAGACTCCAATATTATTGTCTCCCCATTCACAGATGGATGGTGACCGAAGGTATAAGGGTGAGTGTACATGGGAACTTGGTGGCCTCAAGCAATATAGCTCAATGAACACAAAACCCCTCACTTGGTGCAATTCAGATGCATGTGTGGTTTAAATTTAGGAAGTTTGGAGTGAGTGAGTGGGATTTAACGTCGTTTTCAACATTTTTTCAGTCATATCATAATGGTGCCTACATGTGCCAGGACACGAGAGTCCACAGTCCCTATTATCCTGGACACTGATCAACCCAGCCAGTACAGCACCCAGTCCAAGCATTGACCGAGCTCAATGTTGCTTAACTTTGGTGATCTGATGAGAACCGGTGCGCCCAACGTGATACGCCGTACTTGACTGTCCAGTTATTGATTTGTGTCACCATGAAACTCCTGGGTTCTTAAAAACTAGGCCAAGATACACATGTAATCTACTACCTTCAATACAGTCATGGTATTATTTTGTTGATTTCTTCAGATTTAGTATACTTAAATACACAATGGGATATCCCCAAAAGAGACCACTTATTGTAATATAATTAGGTCAGTCATCTTCAATATGCTTCTGGTTTATAACTAGATGCATATTTGGTATAAATCTGGGAAGGTTAGCTGCAATTTTTCAAAGATCTGGATCTGTAGTGTAAATCTAGACATAAACCATCAAGATATAACAACATTCAAGAGATTGTGCTAACAGCATTACCATACAGTTCGATTTTGGAAAATAGGTTATCAATCATGTTCAATGAGATTCTGGTCAATGAAAGTATGCTTCAGTAGTGTGGATTTGAGCACGACACAGACCTACTCATTCAAGAGATGTACACACAACAAACTAAATCTACTTTATTGGACTTTGAAAAAATAGGTGAACGTCAGTCATCTTCTGGTCCATCGCTAGATTCTTATCATTTTTGAAAGCTTGGCTATAACCTTCCATGAGGTATTGTGCTGCATTGAATCTACTTTTGCCATACAATTTGACCTTGAAAAAAAGGTAATGAAGATCTTGTCAAGGTCAGTCATCATCAATAGGCTTCTAGCGCCCATTACCAATTGTAACCGTTGGATGAATTTGGACAGCCTGGCTCTAGTCATTTAACAGATATAATAGTAATGTGGATGATGGACAGACAGACAGACAGACTGCAATACCTCAATTGCCCGAGTGGTAAATGCATTTTTATAATCTTCAAAAAAGATCAGTTTTATTATATAATAGTATACCCATAGTGCTTTTGACTAATAAGGAGTGGAGCTGGTTTAACTAATATTTTCTAAAGTATCTGTCACAAAGTAATCATACTTGGTGGGACTGAAGAATACAATACATCAACTAAACAAATTTTCTATTATTTTTATATAATCACTAAGAAGTACATGTTACCCAGCAGTGTTCAAGAAGGACAAAGATCGTGTCCATATATCAAAGGATAACCATCTAGTTGACATGAAATTAAGAATATCTTACTCCAATTATAACATCTGATTGCAAAAGAACTCGAAACTATCCCAATAACCTAAAACCATAAAGGATTATAATTTAGGTAATGATCCAATTTTACTCAGTTTGAATATACATCATGCCTTGAAACTATCTCAATAATATGAGAGTGTAAGGCTACTTTGACAGTACAATACAAGGTACTCATCTACCCAAATTGTGAGTGATGCTTTAGTATCATACTGATATGAGAACAATGTATAGATGTCAGAGAGGCACGACATCCAGTCAGTGTGAGCCAGGCTGACAGTACTGTCTGTGGTGCCTAGCTCCAGTACCAATTGGTTATTGAGGAGGCAATCAGATTGTAGATATAACATTGTGGCTTTCATCGTATCCCATAATGCACTGTGTCATGGGATGAATTTGTGACTCAATAAGAAGAAAAGAGCTAGGGCGTGATGAAAAATGTTCAATAAAATGAGATAAGGATAATGCATAGAGTTACAATATTTGGCTCAGCCGAAAGACAGACAAAAAATGGTTGATATGATATGGTGTACTTGGACATATCCACGTTCAAGGCGACAACTCTGTTGCGAGACCAGCTAGAGTTTATGTGAAGCATATTGTCCTTTGTTGATGGCATCATGACGTCATCAATCCGATTGTTGCACAACATCACAATACGACGTATCAGAATTAAACAACCTCAAAGCGATGCATTATCGACAGCCATGAAGGGGGAATACTGTACCTTCTTCTTAACAAACTTGTCCCAGTAGGACTGTGGGAAGGAATGAGTACTGATCACCAGCTTGTCCCAGTGACACTTGATGTCATCCTCACTGGGCTGCTCTGCGATCCACAGGCCTTCAAACTCCAGCTTACGGGCTATCTCCTTCTCCCGTTTGAAGATTACGAGCGGGACCTTGAGGCAGTAGTAGGCGACAAGTATGGCAAACGAGACTAGCGAGTGAAGGAGTGCCAGGGTCCTCATGACGGGCTCTAGATAACTGACATTGTCCTCTATCACCACAAACTCTGTCACATCCCCATCATCAGCATCGGCCGTCCCGTTACCAGCAATACCATTGTCACCCACGGCCTCATTCGTCACCTTGGATACCTTGGGGTCAAGAGTATAATAATTCAAACAATTTTGGTATTCATATATTTAATTGGAAATGTGAGGCCCTCACATTTCAACATTTAAAATGATATTAATAAAAAAAAATGTGTTGGCCTCCAAGAGTTGATCAAAGGACTGTTCCTCTTTCATGGTGAGAACTCTGGGAACCACCTATGGGAACCCCTCTAATATTTCAATCCCCTATCAAAATTCAATCACCCCCAGTTACGGGGACAACATTCAACATGAATTGCAGGCAAGCACCTAAAAAGGTGCGTGGACCCCTCAGCCTGTTTTTTTAGTCAAGTAGGATCAGGGCTGCATCTAGAGCCAATTTAGTTCCGGAAAACGTGTGGGTGCCAAAACTCAAATGAAACAAAAAACGAAAGTGCTGTTGTTGTTGTTCAATTTGAAAGGATTTCTGAAGGAAATACACCTAGAAAAAGCTTCTGGGAGCCTCAATATCCATTTCGATTGCATAGCTGGATATTGAATTTCATGTTGATAAACCTGTTTGGAGCAATTCACTAAAAAAAATTGGACCCTCAATAATGAATTACGAGAAGGAACTGGGAGTTTGGGATCGGAAGCTGCAAAAAATCCCTGGATACAGCCCTGCGGATACATTTTGTGTGATTTCTGTACGTATATAATAGACTTCGTTTTCACGTGAGTGGTGTGCTGGGATTACAGCATGCAAGAAAGTGTAGCTTTATCAGTGGCAATTTATGCATTGCACAAGTGTGATAACAAGTTAATGGCATAGGAACACACTGATTGACACAGGCCCACCATTATCATTATTCATTATCATTACCATTATCAATTTCCAAGGTACAGTAACATGTTTGGTGACAAAAATCGAAGCATTATGAATGATTTAATACCAAAATTGAAGAAAAATGTTGTCCTTCATTTAATGCGACGCGAAATTCAAACTAACAGGGGTTCGATACTGCATACTTCGATTTATTCCCCTGCCAGTTATTTCATATTATACTTCTGAAATAAAATATGGTTTGTGCAAAAGCTTTTGGATAAATGGATGTAGGAAAATTGAAGGAAAATGTTGTCCTTCATTTCAGGCGACGCGAAATTCAAACCTAACAGGGGTTCGACTCTGCGGGTACCCCCCTTAGCGTGTGCAGTGAACGCAAGCCAACAGCTCATCAGTCTTATTGGACCGGCCAATAAATCGCATCTTATTTTCACACGATTCATACGCACAACTCTTCACAATGGTCTTGAAGAAGACGTTAGGCGGGAACTGAAATCAATTCTGTGAAACTTTTGCTCATCGTGTGTGCTGAAACCACATGAGAGCTAGCCCATGAGCTGACAGGCAATTGAGGCTGATAGCTCTCGTGTGGGCTGGGCTTCATTTCCTCTTGTACTTCTGAAATAAAATTTAGGTGATTCAGAATGTGTGTGTGTGAAAAAGCAATGTTCCCTGCATCTCATACATATCACATGAGGCTGAGAAGCTGTGAATAGGAAAAAGTCCAAACTTTAACATTTAGGGAAATCCCCCTGAGGGTTATGCATATGTTGAACAAGTGTAGTAGCATCAGGTAAGCTCCCAGAATATATGGGAATTGGGGGGTTTCATCCAATGATAATCTTGAATGGACCAGGCTTTCTTTTATCAGGGAACATTCAAAAGTCACAATGAAATATGCAACCAAGGGTTCCCGATGAGCATAGATAACAATGCAAATGCTAAGCCATCAATAAATTACAAAAAAAATAATTAAAAATCATAAAATCATCATAGCCATCTGAAAAGCGAATCATTTCATCAGTCAACATTCAGGAAGCTCTCACCAAAGTTTGGTCAGGCCCGACTTGATAGATCTGCAGATATTCAGCGTACAAGAACATGTTGATGGGCATACATAACAGTGCAAAAACTGAGCCATCAATAAATAATAAAAGATAGTGCCACGGCACTGTAGCTCATCTGGCTGTAACTGGCGAACGCAGCTGCAAGAAATTTTTACTAAAAAACTGCAATAGATGAGTTTCTTACTTGTGTTGTCCACCCTGAACACTAAATGATCCATGCAGTATTTTCCTGAGATTTCATGATAACAAAGTTTCATGGGAAATTCAAGATGCGGCCATATTCGATTTCGAAATGGACCAAAAAAGGTATCTTGCACAACTGGACCACAAGGGGAACCTGCGTACCCAATTTGACAAAGATCCATGCAGTAATTTCCTGAGAATTCACGATGACAAAATTTCATGGGGAAATTCAAGATGGCTGCCTGGTGGCCATATTGGATTTTCGAAACAGACCAGAAAAGGCATCTTGCACAACTAGACCACAAGGGAAACCTGTGTATCAAATTTGAGAAATATCAATGAAGCAGTTCCTGAGAAATCGCGATAACAAAGTTTCATGGGAAAATCCAAGATGGCCGCCTGGTGGCCATATTGGACTTTCGAATCAAATCACAAAAGGTATCTTGCACAACTAGACTCCAGGGGAACCTGTGTACCAAATTTGAGGAAGATCCATGCAGTACTTCCTGAGAAATCACGATAAAGTTTCATAGGGAAATTCAAGACGGCCGCCTGATGGCCGTATTGGATTTTTGAATCAGAGAAGGTATCTTGCACAACTAGACCCCAAGGGGAACCTGTGTACCAAATTTGAACAAGCGTTCTGAGAACCCCAACATCTCGCCTTGCGGGGTCATCCGCCGAAGGTGCAGCAGTATTGAAAGCATACATGTAGAGCAAACAATAAGGAGGGAGGGAGGGAATTTGGCTTAATGTCACACTCAAGTTTGTTTCACTCATATGGTGACAGTCAGTTTGGTTGGTGGAGGAAGCCGGAGAACCCGGAGAGAACCACCGCCCTCCGGCAAGTAACTGACAAACTTTCACACATGGACCAGCTGGGCTCGAACCTGTGCCGGTTCAGCGGTGTGAGGCTAGTGGTCGTCAGCAAAGCGCCTTAGACCACTCGGCCACCGAGGGCCGCAAACAATAAGATCTGAAATAGGTGATGTGGTACAGACAATAATGTCTGGAATAGATTATCTAGTACAGACAATAACATCAGTTCCATGTAGGATTACTGGCATATAAGTTAATCCCATGTAAGATGGATAGGTCAGTGCCGTCGGATTACTGGTGCATAGGGCAGTTCAGTGTGAGATTAATGCTGGATAGGTCAGTCCCATGTGAGATTACTGCTGGATAGGCCAGTCCTGTGTAGGATTACTGCTGGGTGAACCAGTCCCACATGTTATTACTGATGGATAGACCAGTCCCCCGTGGGATTACTGCTGAATAGTCCAGACCCAAGTGGGATTACTGCTGGATAGGCCAGCCCTGTCTGGGATTACTGCTGGATATACGAGTCTCGTATGGGATTAATGCTGGATAGGACAGTCCTGTGTGGGATTACTGCTGCATAGGCAGTCCACTGTGGGATTACTGCTGCATACGGCAATCCTGTGTGGGATTACGGCTGGGGAGGCCAGTCCCATGTGGGATTATTGCTGGATAGGCTACACCTGTGTGGGATTACAGCGGGATAGGTCCGAGTCGCATGTAGGATTATGGCTGGATAGGTCAGTGCCATGTGGGATTACTGCTGCATATTGCAATCCAGTGTCATATTACTTCTGGATAGGTCAGTCCCGTGTAAGATTACTGCTGCATAGGTCAGTCCCATGTGGGATTACTGCTCGATAGGCCAGTGCCATTTGGGATTACTGCTGGATAGGTCAGTCCTGTGTGAGATTACTGCTGGATAGGCCAGTCCCAAATGGGTTTACTGGTGGATAGGCTAAACCTGTATGGATTACAGCGGGATAGGTCAGTCCCATGTAGGATTATGGCTGGACAGGTCAGTGCCATGTGGGATTACTGCTGCATATTGCAGTCCAGTGTCATATTACTTCTGAATAGGTCAGTCCCGTGTGAGATTACTGCTGCATAGGCCAGTCCCGTGTGGAATTACTGCTGGATAGGCCAGTCCCATGTGGGAGTACTGCTGGATAGGCCAGTCCGGTCTGGGATTACTGCTGGATAGGCCAGTGCCATTTGGGAATACTGCTGGATAGGTCAGTCTGTATGGGATTACTGCTGGATAGGTCAGTCCCGTGTGGCAATACTGCTAGATAGGCCAGTGCCATTTGGGAATACTGCTGGATAGGTCAGTCCCGTGCGGCATAACTGCGGGAGAGCTGTGACCTAGGAAAACATGAAACATGTCCACCAAGTTTTATAATCATCCCACGACAGGTTCAACAAACTTTCCATGTACAGATCTACATGTAAATTTTTGCCCAACAAAAACCTCTAAAACCAAAAAGTCTAAACTGCAATAATTAGGACAAAATTCATATTTAATGTCATATTTCTTAAATAGCACATGCACATCCTCGAATCACATTGAACTTGGATAGCAAGTGTCAAACTTTCCATGTACAAGTTCCAACACAGGAAAAAATTGGCAATCACCGCGCACTTCGTGAATCCTTTTGGATCAAAACACTTCAAACCCGGCAACCCTTTGGGATGAACATAGACCCAGGTAAAGTTGCTAACAAAGCGTTTATTCCCTTTGTTCTCCAATATAGTTGTAGGAATGTTGAAGCGGCCCGTATACTGAAGGAGGAATACGAAACACTCCAAACAAAACTCTGCTTGCCATTTAATCTGAGACCTATCATAGCGTACTAAAAAAATTGGAGCTTACGCGATTTATTGGTATGGAGTAAACTTCATCCCATATCGTGATCATTATCACGTAAAATTCTATATGGCATAAGCTAATATATAGCGACCCTATTTGAACTCTATACGAAACTTGTCTCTAGGAACATTTTTAAGATAAGAGATTTATAAATCCCTGTGCCCGTGCCTTCCACTTTTGAAAAATGTATATACATGTACATTATTATTGGCAGATTACTTAGACAAACCCTCAAAATTTGAACAAAAATTAATATTTCATCTCCTAAATAGCACAGGTACATTTTCTAATCATAAGAAACATGTGTACCAAGTTTCATAATCATTCAATGAAAGCTGACAACTGCAGCAAACTGTGGTGTTCAGATGTACATGTGCACTTCAGCTAAACACAAAACTCCATCATTTGCCATAATTCGGAGAAAAATTAATATTTCATCTCAAAAATAGCACAGGTACATTCTCTAATCATAAGAAACATGTGTACCAAGTTTTGTAATCATCCAATGAGAGCTGACAACTGCAGCAAATTTACCATGTACATGTACATGTATACATATAGAGGCCTACATGTGCAATTCACCTAAACAGAAAACTCCATCATTTGCCATTATTTGAAGAAAAATTAATATTCATCTCAAAAATAGCACACGTACATCCTCCAATCATAAGAAACATGTGTACCAAGTTTCATAATCATCCAATGAGAGCGGATAACTGTAACAAACTTTCTAAGTACAGATGTACATGTGCACTTCAGCTAAACGCAAAACTCTATCATAGGGATTTTAACATTGGAGCATCCCAGGGGTAGTACCCCCAGGTGGCATACCCACCCCCCATATTTTTTCTAGATTTTTTCTAGATTTTTTTTGAATTTGCTAAACCAAAAACCTTATCATTTCCAGGCAGGGGACACCGACACTGATCGTAAGGTGAGATAAAAAGATCCATTCAGTGGTTCCTGAGAAACCGCGCTAAAGTTTCATGGAGAAACCCAAGATGGCCACCTAGTGGCCATATTGGATTTTCGAATCGGACCGAAAAAGGTATCTTGTACAACTGGACCCCAGGGGGAACCTGTGTACCAAATTTGAGAAAGATCCATGCAGTACTTCCTGAGAAATCGTGATAACAAATTTTCATGGGGAAATCCAAGATGGCCACCTAGTGGCCATATTGAATTTTCGAATCGAAGCAGAAAAGGTATCTTGCACAACTAGACCCCAAGGGGAACCTGTGTACCAAATTTGAGAAAGATCCATGCAGTAGTTCCTGAGAAATCGCGATAACAATCGCGATAACAATGTTTCATCGGGAAATCCAAGATGGCTGCCTGGTGGCCATATTGGATTTTTGAACCAGACCACAAAAGGTATCTTGCACAACTAGACCCCAAGGGGAACCTGTGTACCAAATTTGAGAAAGATCCATGCAGTAGTTCCTGAGAAATCGCGATGAAATTTCATGGGGAAATCCAAGAAGGCCGCCTGGTGGCCATATTGAATATTCAAATTACAACTTACAACTTGTACAACTAGACCCAAAGGGGAACCGGTGTACCTAAATTTGAGAAAGATCCATGAAGTAGTTACCGAAAAATAATGATGACAAGATTTCACTGGCAAATTCAAGATGGCCACCATGGCAGCCATATTTAAAATCATATCGACACCGCATGAACAAATTCTGGTGTACTCATTGGGGGGAACATGCATGCCAAGTTTCAGCTTAATCGGCCAGGTGGTTTCAGAGAAGAAGATGTTTACGGACGACTAACGACGAACAATCAGGCCATGGCATTAGCCCATCGGGCCTTTGGCCCAGATGAGCTATAAAATAATTAACATGAGGCACCAGGGGTGCTACAACTCCTCAGCCCCTTAACAGTCTAGACCAAGATGTTTTTATGGGTGTAGAAGTTTGGATGCATAGCAGGGAGTTATGGCATGGGAAATGCAAACCCAAGCTATGACAGATGAACGGACTGACACACTGATGGACGGACAATCAGAATTTTTCCTTGATTTCTGGTCACAGTCTTTGAACGACAGTTTGCCAGCCCCATGTTTCCGCATCTTTTAGATGAGCGAACACGAAACAGCGACAGGCTGACAAGTTATCACACTGATGTACACTAAGAAATTAAGGAGATAAACCATAAATATCTCCTTGTTCCATGTATGAAGATGTACATTACAGTAGTAAGTTATCGCATTAATATCGCATTGATGTATGAAGATGTTCATAACAGCAGCAAATTGTTTTTGCATTGATGTATGGAGATGTACATTACAGCAGTAAAGTTATAGCACTGATGTATGGAGATGTACATTACAGCAGTAAGTTATTGCACTTATGTATGGAGATGTACATTGCAGCAGAAAGTTATCACACTGATGTATGGAGATCAGGGCCATATCCAGAGATTTTTTGGGCATACCGGTATTCGACGTTGTTGTTGTTGTTGTTGTTGTTGTTGTTGCACGTAAATTTGATGTTTGTTGCTGCTGCACAAAAACCACGGAATCTCCGATGCTGTTGACTTACATCAGGGTTTGTTGGATCCTCGAAAATACCAGTTCAGTGCTTTAATCAGTGCCAGGGTGTATATTTTCCCGTGTTCCCGTAATCCTGTTCTCTCAAACACGTGGTCGTTGTTGTTGCCACCGATATAGCGCATTCCCCACACAACGGTTGTTCTCAAGTTTTTTATTGCTGTAGGAAGACCAGGCGAAAACCACCGTAGCACAGCGATCATTGCCTAGAGGGGTCAATGCAATGCCATTTAAAGTATGTAATGCATAAAGCGTGGCCAGCAACGCGTGTTCAATGTGTAATGAACTCAAAGTTATGATAGCGGTCGCGACACTGTATTGAATTACAAAGTTTGAAGAAGGCTTCAGTTGAACTCCAGTTTAATGTAGTAAGGTTAAGCAGCCAACAAAGATATTTTTGACCCGGAGTTTGGGCGCCTGAGTTTGGGCGCCCATACCGGTATACTGGCATCAAAATGGCCCTGGATACGGCCCTGGAGATGTACATTACAGCAGTAAGTTATAGCACTGATGTATGGAGATGTACATTACAGCAGTAAATTATCACACTGATGTATGGAGATGTACATTACAGCAGTAAGTTATCGCACTTATGTATGGAGATGTACATTACAGCAGTAAATTATCACACTTATGTATGGAGATGTACATTACAGCAGTAAGTTATAGCACTGATATATGGAGATGTACATTACAGCAGTAAATTATCACACTTATGTATGGAGATGTACATTACAGCAGTAAGTTATAGCACTGATGTATGGAGATGTACATTACAGCAGTAACTTATCACACTTATGTATGGAGATGTACATTACCGCAGTAAATTATCACACTTATGTATGGAGATGTACATTACAGCAGTAAGTTATCACACTGATGTATGGAGATGTACATTACAGCAGTAAGTTATTGCACTGATGTATGCAGATGTATATTACAGAAGTTATTGATGTATGGAGATGTACATTACAGCAGTGAGTTATTGTACTGATACATTGCAGACATTGTTGCATTGATGAAGATGTATATTACAGCAGTAAGTTATCGCACTGATGTATGAAGATGTACATTACAGAAGCTGTCACATTGATGTATGAAGATGTACATTACAGCATTAAGTTGTCGAATTGATGTATGGAGATTTACATTACAGCAGTAAGTTTTCACATTCAGTGAGATGTACATTACAGGAGTAAGTTATCGCACTGATGTATGGAGAAAAATATTACAGCGGTAGGTTATCGCATTGATGTATGAAGATGTACATTACAGAAGTTGTCGCATTTATATATGGAGATGTATATTACAGCAGTAAGTTATCGCACTGATGTATGAAGATGTATATTACAGCATTAAGTTATAGCATTGATGCATGAAGATGTATATTACAGCAGTAAGTTATTGCACTGATGTATGAAGATGTATATTACAGCAGTAAGTTATCGCTTTTGTATCGAGATGTATATTACAGAAGTTATCGCACTAATGTATGGAGATGTATATTACATCAGCAAGTTGTCGCATTGAATGTATGGAGATGTATATTACAGCAGTAAGCATGGTAAGTTATCGCACCGATGTATGAAGATGTATATTACAGGAGTATGTTGTTGCATTGATGTACGAAGATGTATATTACAGCATTAAGTTATCACATTGATGTATGGAGATGTACATTACAGAAGTTGTCGCATTGATGTATGAAGATGTACATTACAGCAGTAAGTTATCGCACTGATGTATGGAGATGTATATTACAGCAGTAAGTTTCCGCATTGATGTATGAAGATGTACATTACAGAAGTTGTTGCATTGATGTATGGAGATGTATATTACAGCAGTTAAGTTGTCTCATTGATGTATGAAGATGTACATTACAGCAGCAAGTTGTTGCACTGATGTATGAAGATGTACATTACAGAAGTTATCGCACTGGTAAGTTATCGCATTGATGTATGAAGATGTACATTACAGAAGTTGTCGCGTTTATGTATGGAGATGTTACAGCAGTAAGTTTTCACACTGATGTATGGAGATGTATATTAAGTTTTCGTATTGATGTATGGAGATGTATATTACAGAAGTTGTTGCATTGATGTATGGAGATGTATATTACAGCAGTTAAGTTGTCGCACTGATGTATTCATGAAGATGTACATTACAGCAGTAAGATATTGCACTGATATATGGAGATGTACATTACAGAAGTTGTTGCATTGATGTATGAAGAAGATGTACATTACAGCAGTAAGTTGTTGCACTGATATATGGAGATGTACATTACAGAAGTTGTCGCATTGATGTATGAAGATGTATATTACAGCAGCAAGTTGTCGCATTGATGTATGAAGATGTACATTACACCAGTAAGTTATTGCATTGATGTATGAACATATAAACTACAGCATTATGTTATCACATTGATGTATAGAGATTAGTTATTGGTCAAAAGTGAGATTTTGTGTACCAGATAGTTCAGAAATATTTTTTACAAGCAGGGCCATTGTGCCCAAATTAGGATGCGCCCAAATTAGGGAGTAAAAAAAAAAATAGCATGACTGCCCATTTATTAGACAGGCCCTACTATATTGGGATACCTAGATGCAGTGGGGCTGTTTTCAGAGAATATTACACGACAACTGTAATACAAATTAAAATTGTGATCTACATTGCTGATTCAGGTTTAATTATTCTTGGAGGTATACTCAAGATTGTTGGATAAACAATTTGACAGTAAGTTGATTTGTTTCAAGTATATTCGCCATGGAAAAAAGTGTCCAATAACTGGGCGCAATCTTGGATGTTCATACCGTGAATGGTCCCTGCGTTTCAACTATTCAGTCTCTCCCCGTATATTTTCACCCATCTTCTTTTATGACGATTTATTTCTAAAGATATAGTCTTGTATCCAGTGTTACTTATCTGGCCATAGGTGGTTGCATGGCCGACCTGCCGACCCATATTCACAAAAAGTGTCCAATAACCGGGCAGTCATGCTATATATTTTCTTGCATTGAGAATCAATGTTCAATATGTTCATGAAGATTCCTCGTCAAATAAGCCTCATATTTGACTAAAAAAAATTGCTTGCTATGATTTGCTACTTTGGAGATAATCGCAATACCAGGGAAATCAACAGGACAAATTTCTGATTCTGAAACTCAAATGGTTTGCTGTAGAACAGCATCTGGGCCTGTGACGATGTCCTTAGCAAAGGGGCAGTGATCATAATCTTTATATTTTGCTAGCGTGAAAGTTGTCTGTATGCCATGAATCTATCCACAATGCATAAACGAATTTACCTGTCTTCGGCTTTAGGAGGATGCTTTATTAAGGATAGCTGTTCCCTTAGAGGCAGTTTTTGCACCCCTGTGACAATTTGTCATCTGTATCAATAAATATACAAGATAACCATAAAAACTTTATATTTTATGAAAGCGTACATCGTAGGGATTCCAACTATATGATTTGTATAACCGACGCTGCTACTGTGTAGAAAATATTCCAATTTAAAACGAAAACAATAGCGTCCATTTTTCAATTGAAATTTCATGAAAACTTTTGGTCTTGTTTCAACTTTGATGGTATACCCCTGAGACAATTCAAACTAGTAAACTTTATCTCATGTTTTTAAATTTTTGCCTGGTTTTGTTTTTACAGCTATTTTACTAAAATAAATTGAAAAAAAATGTACTATTTTATGGTCGTTTGTCTTAAAAGTTGAATAATTAAAAAACTAATCCAAACTTACAAAAAGTGAGATAAAGTTTACTAGATCACCTTATAAGTAACAAGCATGCCAAATTTCAAAAGCGTAGCATGGATTCTTTTCGAGAAATAAATGTTTAAATCTCGGATTTTGTACAAAAATGAAAGGCTAGAAATCGGGCAAAATGTGTCCAGCTATACATCTGATAAATTAATTTAAATTTTTTGCTTGAATTCTATTGTCAAATACATTTTTAATCTGTCTAATGGGACCTAATAGAATTCCTGTAAGTTTTTTTCACCAATTTAAACTTAAAAAACTTGCTAAAACTTGTTCAGCTGAGAATTGTTCACACCTGTGTAGATAACTTCACGGCGGGTGTCTGAGTGAAGTGTAATTGTTATAATTAGAAACAAAAATACGGATGTTTGCATGGTTTTGATCAGAAGGGGGTGGATTAAAGTAAATAAGTAGGACTAATAGATAATTAGCTTACCATAATACTGCAGAAATGAGTTTTGGAAAGGGAAATTTAACAGACAAAAATAATAGTAACCAAGCCCAAGCTAAGGCAATCTGTTTAATGGTTCCAGTGCCTCGGAAACTAAATTTTTAGTCCTAATATTGAAGCACTTCTATTTATAATTTTGATTTCATTTTAGTGAATATTTGAATGAAGAAATAAAAAAAAATGACAAAATTTGACCCTCTAAGGGGACAGCTATCCTTAATACCAAGTGTTTCTTCTTGCTGTTGGTGAACGGACTGAGCGGTCGAGGTGGGTGTGGGCATTTATATATGGGCCGTTCATGAATATTTCTGCATAGTTGATCTGAGCACGTGCTCCGGCAAGAAGCCCACATGAAGCTCACAACCTCATTTGACAGTTCATTCATACTCGATGAAACAACAATATGGGAAAGTCAATCCTTATAATTCTATGCTCTAATCTTCAGTTTATATGTTCTCAATTTTTGGAAAAGAACTATGACAAAACATGAAACGCCTGTTACTAAAAGCATTGACGTCGATCAAGCAGAGACACCAACAAAGTTGTACTTGTAAGGGGATTTCCCAAACAGACCGCTTCGCATACTTTGTCCATATTCATATCACTCCGCAGCACTACTTCATAATGACGCTAGAATAAATCGTTTTTTTCCTCTCTCTCTCAATTCATAATATTTCTTATTCTGCATGACAATGATGCTATTCCGTAGATGATATGTATTCTTTGTAGATAATGCCCCGAACTGCTGGAACTAAATTATCCGGCCGATTGTTTCGTTTTGGGGTAACCCAGAAACTCTGGCTGTGATAGCTAGGTGAATATAGGTAAGGGGGAGTGGCATT
Source organism: Hanleya hanleyi (assembly GCA_036873755.1). Classification (NCBI taxonomy): domain Eukaryota; kingdom Metazoa; phylum Mollusca; class Polyplacophora; order Lepidopleurida; family Hanleyidae; genus Hanleya; species Hanleya hanleyi. The sequence continues at coordinate 48,404 of JAVTVY010039689.1, read as the reverse complement.
CCTATCACAGGAGTCCGATTCAGCAACAACAACCTAAAACATGAATTGCAAGCACCTAAAAGGTGCGCTGACCCCTCAGTCCGATTTTTGTCTTCTGGTCATGTAGGATATGGTTTGTGTGATATACATGTATGTACCATACATATAATAGACTTGAGTTGCATAACGCGAGCGCTGCGTCGGGATTACAGCATGCATGAAAGTGTAGCTTGATCAGTGGCAAGAAAGATCATGCATGAGCAAGTATAACAGGTTATTGGCATAGAAACACATTGATATGCCCACCGTTATCATTATTATTTGGAGGGGGGGGGATAAGCTCGAGGTACGCAAAAAGGTTCAAAATTGATGTGGGTCTGGCCAGAAATAGGCTATCCTGACCTAGTTTTAAATAATTTCAAAGGTACCATAAGGTACCAGTGAAGAAAATAAAAACATTATGTTGTACAAGTAACAAATAATTGCGACAGTTGACTGCTCAGAATGAAACAGTCGAGACACTCACAAATTATGCCCATCTTTGGTAATCGCCTAAAACAGTAATAAAAAGAAATGTTGAAGATTGAATTTTTTTGACAGCGTGAAATTGTGAAAGTGAAAGCTGTGAAGTGCATCTAATCTTTCAAATATTGGTTAGTTCATGTTGTTGACAGTATTGCATGAAAACAGCCGGAATCTCTGGTGGAACTCAAATCTCTCATTGCTCATTCACTACAGTGCCGCTTGCTCTCCTTTGCTCGATAAAATTATGTAAGTTGGCAGCAGGCAGAAGGGACCCGTAAGTTTACCAGCAAACTACTAACAATAACAACCTGACTGCATAGTCCCATAGAAGCCTGCAACACACAAAATATAGATTTTCTTCCTGGATCAGCAAACCAATAGGCGAAAACATACCTGCTAGTGTATTGTTTCATTTTCAACAGTTTCATTTTTATTCCGCTCAACTGCCCGAGGCACATGCATGAGTGGTGCTATTAACTGGTTCGCTGCGGGCGGCCACTCACGGGGCCCCCGTGTAAACTGCGGTAGGCCACGCTCAGGGCCCAAACATGTTTGCCTATGCAAATACGGCGAAGTACCATTTATCTAAAATCGATATTTTCAAATTTACCATGCATGAAACCTAATACAGACCATACATATATTGTTAGCTAAGTCTGTCTTGATTTCCTGGATGTAAATTTCATATTCTGTCTCAGAATAACGAAGTCGAAAGGAAGAAATAAAAACAAAAAAAAATAAAAAAATACCGCGATTTTCCATAAAACATTGTCGAAAAGCCGGTCGGAAAATATAACATACTTACAGAAAACCCCTACAAAATATATGATTCTTTGGTATAGTTGAAGTACAGAGGCTCAGTTTATATTTCCATAGTGCAGATTACAATGAAATCATCGCAACAAACTTTATTTTTACATTTCTGACGACCTGAACGCCACGTAATTCTTGGCGATGACAGAAAAATGGCGTCTTCTCTAGTTCAACTTGACCCAGTTGGAGGGCTATGGCCAATGATCGCTTCGATGTAGCTTTATTGTAGGTCACGAGACCACGCTTATCCAATCAAGGTAACCGATATCTCGATCGGCTGCTAGCGTAACTAGAGAAACGGGAAAACACCTCTTGCATATTTGCGATGTTATCGTCTGTTTGATTGGCCATCGGACGAATTCAAGGCTCTAATCAGAAACTATAAGGAATTCCCTTTCCAATGAGACGTCACACGCTACCAATGGCGGACGAAAAGTTGGAAAAGATCTGGGACAAAGGCAGCTGAAAAACCAAGTTTTTCCGCTGTAATTCCTCATAATTCGCCATTTTCGACGGCAAATATGCTCAAAATACTGCAGTCTCTTCCAATAAATTTTATTTACGCTGACAATTTTATATATTTCGGCATAAAATGAAATCATTTGTTGACTGAACTATTATATTGAGGCAAAACCACCAGAATGAAATTTAATAGGCTAAAATATGTACCTCAATTATCACGTTGGTTGGTTAACTGTCAAAAACTGGACCTAAACTGTTTTTGCCAACCGTATACTTGTTGCACACCATAAGCGCATCAAAGGCCATCTAAAAAATTGGTTATAGTATCCAGACATGCCGCCCATATATCACAATAATGTGTGAATTGAGAAGCAACTGGGAATCACGTTTTCAATAAAGCAGCAGCAAAAAAGTTTGTATAAAAAAAAATCTGCTAAACCTCCAGAAACTTTACTGGCCTACTTGCTGAGGAATTATCAGAGCCTGCAGTAACAAGTTTTGTGAATTAATTTAAAGCCTTGAGGTTCCATCCAATGATAACCATTCTCAGATGGTGTGAATCTCGAATGGACCACAACACAGGTCTTTCTGGAATCAGGAAACCTTCACAAGTCAAAATGCAACGTACAACCAAGGGTTCCCAATGGCTATATATCTCAGATGGTCTGAATCTCGAATGGACCACTACACAGAGGTTCTTGGAATCCAGGAAGCGTCAAAAGTCACAATGCAACATACAACCAAGGGTTCCTGATGGGTGAGCAAGGTGAGCATCAACAAACAATAAAAAATAATTAAAAATCATAAAATCATCATAGCCATCTGAAAACCTAATCATTTCATCAGCCACCATACAGGAAGCTCTCACCAAAGTTTGGTCAGGCCCGACTTAATAGATCTGCAGATATTCAGCGGATAAGAACACATGTTGACGGACGGACGGATGGACGTACATGGCAATGACAAGACCCCGCAGCCCTATGGGCTGAGGGGTAAAAATAGACTCCTTAGCCTATGTTTTCGGGCTAGTTTTGGGGGTGATTGTTGTTGTTGTGGGCGGTTTCTGGGTACCCCGATCCGCATACTGTCTCGGGAATGGTGATTTTGTGGATAATTTCACAGTATTAACACAGTAGAAACTTTATCATTTATTCCAAACTCTATCTGTGCAACTATTTTTCATCAAAAATATTTCCCTGTCAAGAGAAATTGTTAAAAACTCTCCAAAGTTTGTCTCGCCCGAGCAACTGCATGCTGTATATTCAAGTCATTGTCTCAAAACGAGGTCGCATACAAACATACAAATACGGTACGGGTGTCCGACCTATTATCGTGCGTTTTTGAAGGTTCATTTGGAATATATAAAGATAGTGCCACGGCACTGCAGCTCATCTGACTGTAACTGCATGGAGAAAGTAGCTGTGAGAAATTTTTGCTAAAGAACTGCAATAGACAAGTTTCTAACTTGTGTTGTCCCCCCTGAACACTAAATGATCCATGCAGTAATTTCCTGAGATTTCATGATAACAAAGTTTCATGGGAAATTCAAGATGCGGCCATACTGGATTTTCGAAATGGCACAAAAAAGGTATCTTGCACAACAGGACCACCTGTGACAAAGATCCATACAGTAATTTCCTGAGAATTCACGATAAAGATTGAGAAAGATCAATGCAGTAGTTCCTGAGAAATCGTGATAAAGTTTCATGGGGAAATCCAAGACGGCCACCTACGCACGAGATGCGTGTCCGATAACTGACCTGTCCGATAACTGTTCCGACACCCGTACGGGACATAATCCATAACTGAACAAAGATACCCACAAGTACATGTCTTTCTGATAATTATTCAGAAATCACATCTACTTACTCCTGATATACGCCATCATTTTGAGATTTTTGTTTCTGTAGTGAGTGAATAGAATTTAACGTCGCTTTCAACAATATTTCAACTATATCGCGAGGAACCAACTAAGCACCACCCAGCCAAGTTGCGTTCCTGCTACTTCAAAGAAGAAATCTTTGAAGTAGCATAGAACCAGACACCCTCCATCCACCCTATAAAACACTGAAAACAGTCCATACTTACTCCTGATATACGCCATCATTTTGAGATTTTTGTTTCTGTAGTGAGTGAATAGAATTTAACGTCGCTTTCAACAATATTTCAACTATATCGCGAGGAACCAACTAAGCACCACCCAGCCAAGTTGCGTTCCTGCTACTTCAAAGAAGAAATCTTTGAAGTAGCATAGAACCAGACACCCTCCATCCACCCTATAAAACACTGAAAACAGTCCATGACAGACAGGACCCTTACATGATGCAATAAAGAGTGTTTCAACACCATTTGAGTCATATCACCTCGTTGGTTCCTATTCATTTTCACACCCGGAAACCACACGGGTTGGGTTCTATTCCTTTTGACACCAGAGACCCCATGGGTGGGTGCCCCAGTTAGTCACCTCTTACGACAAGCTCTCTGAGGAGCTGAAACCCATTCTGACCATGACCTGGAGTGTGGACGACGACACCCCAGGTCAATCCTCGGAGCCTCATGGGGCTTCCCACATGGATTTCAGCATAGAGATAAAATCTGGTAATCTAAATTAAGATGCTGAATTGTCCTTGATATTGAAGTTCGGGTCAAATTATCCAAGTGCATGTCGTATGCGTGTGACGGTGTTGGCCGTGATGCAGGATCTATCAGTGCTGGTAAATATATTTCCATACAAAGGTCATAAATTTACATAATCAAATTAAAGCAATTCCAGTGATTTTGGGGTATCGATAGGACAGCTATTTCAAAGTCAGGTTGGACTGTATTGACAAGCATGACAAGGGGCACCAAGGCCAACAGTGTCAGTTTGACAGTGGCCTTGATGCTGTAGGTATGTCAACGTACCCTTGCAACACATGGCTGTGAAGAGGTGTGGCTCATTTAGTTCTATGATATAATAATTAAGCCAAAGCCCTTAGCTATCTCTTCCTTGCCAGTGTTTGGTGTAATACTTTCTAGCCAAATGCACAAAAATCAAGATATCAGGAATTGATACCATGTTGCTGGTTTTAAAATATGGGTCTTGACTTTCACTGTAATAGTTAAGAAGCTCCAAAGAAGCAAAACTACAGGACCTACATTAGATTTAAGTTGTGTTCATACATTCCATATGAATGAGTCACTAGCTGGCTATACCATATTACTGAATATGCAAATGAGTCCTGCACTACACTGAATGAACCAATGGCAGACACACAACTTTACTATGGAGCTCTTGATAGGCTACATGCCAGTAAAAGTATGTAAATCAGTATAAAAGTAGGGCTAATGTATACATACTTGGAGATCCCTTTTTAGAAGACTGGAAAATGGTAGAAAAATATAAAAAAATGTAAAAAAATAGTTAATGACCGGTTAGACTTGAAGTTTCAAAGGCACAAGTAAAAAATAAAAGGATCATAACCTGTAAGTTTCATGAACTTCCTTGCAATAGTTCTTCCTTGCAATATTCAGCGGACAAGAACATGTTGACAGACGGACGCTAGGACGGACAGACGGACGTACGTACATGGCAATGACAAGACCCCACAGCCCTATGGGCTGAGGGGTAAAAATTAATAAATTATATGCATAATTTTGAACCAATTCGTCAAATTTGATCACCCCCAGACTTTATGGTGGGAAATGTTATTTTCTGTGATTGAATTACTAGAGGTATTACCATACCTATGGCAAGCCAAAGCGCTTTTTATTCCGAATTTCCGATATCGGGAATTCAATTCCCGATATCGGAAATTGCAATTCCCGATATCGGAAATAGAATTTCCGATATCGGGAATTAGAATTTCCGATATCGGAAATTCAGTGACAATTTTCGATATCGGAAATAGAATTTCCCATATCGGGAATTCAATTTCCGATATCGGGAATTAAATTTCCGATATCGGGAATTCAATTTCCGATATCGGAAATAGAATTTCCCATATCGAAAATTGTCACCGAATTTCCGATATCGGAAATGAAAGCTGGAAGCTTTACAAAACCTAGGGGTGCATTCCACACCTAAATGATGTGCGGCTAGAAACAGGCAGGATCTTCGGCCATAAATAGATGTAAAATCTTTAACAAAACCTTGTAAAAGTATATATTTTCTAAATGGGCACACTAGTGCCCTTATTTCAGGAGACTTGTGAGCTATTGAAATTGAAAAGGAAACACGTACAATCCTCCGTAACCCTTCTTCAAATTTTCTGGAAAACTCCATAAAATATATGAAAATGTGTCAAATTCTACCCGCAACCCAGCGAAAACGTATGAAATGATTTTCTTTTTATGTATGTTCAAGTGTTTCCCGTCCAAAGGATAATTTAAAATGGCGAAAAAAACGGGGGTCGACCTACTCGTCTTTTTGTAAAATGTTATGGCTATGAAGGAATCATCATTTTCGCTTCCCGAAAAAGTGCGGATTTTGGTCCGCCAGATATTCACTTCCGGACACGATTAACTCTGTAGAGGCGAGTGGGTGCGATCAACAAGCAATTATTATATCCTCATTTGGAGAGATGGTTATGTCCAGCAGGGTGATACTATAGATATCAGTTAGTAGTAAGGTAAGAAGAATTACCTTGTTGTCAAAATCGGGCGACCTTCCCTATTATAAACTTAGGGAGACACCACTTTGTAAAAAACCGTGGCAAGTGTGGAGTGCACCCTAGAGTTGCAATTTCCGATATCGGGAATTCGGTGACAATTCCCGATATCGGAAATTGCATTTCCGATATCGGAAATTGAATTTCCGATAACGGGAATTGAATTTCCGATATCGGGAATTGAATTTCCGATATCGGGAATTCTCCCCGAATTCCCGATATCGGAAATTGCAATTCCCGATATCGGAAATTGCAATTCCCGATATCGGAAATTCAATTTCCGATATCGAAAATTCTAATTTCCGATATCGGAAATTGCAATTTCCGATATCGAGAATTCAATTTCCGATATCGGAAATTGAAGGTCATGAATATCCGATATCGGAAATTTTAATTCCGTTATCGGAAATTTTAATTCCGATATCGGGAATTCAATTTCCGATATCGGAAATTCTCGAATAAAAAGCACTTTGGCTTGCCATACATACCCACCCTTGGCAAACTGAGGAGTAGTGCAGTGTGGTCAGAGGAGTAGCTAGAGGACCTATAGGATAGTGTGCAGTGTACACTGCAACTACACTGCATCCACTGGAGGAGTAGGCTGCAGTGTAGTCTGCAGTGTAGCCAGAGGAGTGTCCCAATTATGTAAATGAGGTTGCAGTGTAGCCTGCAGTGTAGTCTGGCTCTGGCTACACTGCAGACTACACTGCATCAGAGAATATTGTCCCAATTATTCAGATAAGGCTGCAGTGTAGCCTGCAGTGTAGGCAGAGAAGTACTCCTCCAGTAGACTATGCAGTGTATGCAACAGTGTAGGCTGAGGAGTGCCCAGTTACAATTATCATGGTGATCATGACATAATAATCATGTGTTTCAAAGAAGTAGTTAATTGAATATGGCCAGTAATTAAATACTTGGTGAATACAATCAAAATGTTAGGCTATTAATAGGGTGCTAAAAATTCTTGCATTTATTTGGTAGTCATGTACAACAACTCAATGCTGCTTTACCAGGTTCACATGGAAATTATATGAAAATCATGAACAAATTCACTAATAAACAACTTCCATGAACACACAATCCTTTCAATATACCCACCTTTTACTTTATCTTCCATAATGAAAGTTCTACATCAGACAAAAGAAGATCCAATCACCCACTACTTGTACCAATGACTTCACTTATTTGCCCGCCTTTCTCAAAATCAGTTAGTTGGTGATGTTTAAATCTACCATTCTGCATCAGAGAGTTCTCTAAGGGGTGTAACTCCTGCAAGGGAAACTAGGTAAAATTTTGCAGTGTACCCAGAGGAGTAGGCCGGCAGATCTAGAGTCTCCGCAGTGTAGGGAGGAGTAGGAGATTTCAGGCTGTGTCCCAGCAGTGTAGTGAGGAGTAGGGGGCTTCATAACACAGAGTCTGTGCAGTGTAGTGAGGAGTACTCCTCTGCATTTGCATATTTGAGGAGTACTCCTCTAGGTACACCTCGGGCTACACTGCTTGTGAGGAGTACTCCTCAGTTTGCTAAGGGCACATATGCACGGCTTCCCCACCTGTATGGCAATTTTATGGAATAAGGGCCCAACAGATTTGTTTTCTATCTATCTTACCTTCAACAGGATGAATATCACAATTTAGTCTGTTTCCAAAATATGAATCTTCACTTTCCAAACCATTTCTGAAATTCACCATCTTTGTGAAAGAAATACATGTCTGTGGCATATTGTAACTGATGCTGAAAACTCAGAGCTCTGGAAAGGTCACAAAAAAACCAAACTGATTTCCTGTCAAAATTACTGTGCTAAAAAAGTCAAAATTACATGAGATGAGAGAGAGAATAATGTAGAGAAAGAAAGGATATATCACCTTATAGAAGAGCAGTATTACATTGATGAGGAAGGATATGGCCAGACCAATCAGCTTGAAATTGTAAAAATTTCTGGCAAACAGACTCTGGATAAGAAAAACAAGATCTGATGAGCATTAATATATGCCTGTACAATCTGAATAATGCTTGACAGTTGTGATGGAAAAACAATCATAAAAGAGGATACCATTACTGGTACTGCAGATATTTGGTACATATGGAAAGCATGTACATATATGCAGAATTTTGTGCCCAATAAATACATGTCCTTGTAATCTGGATATGAATTCACCAAACCATATCTTTTTTTTTTCTCACAGGTTGAAGTACATGGCAGTGTGACTAACGTCAGGACGTACGAAGTAGGGTTTGATATGATTTAAGTGTGTACGTAGTTGACCTAAGACATGTTTTTGCCAACTTCGTGGTTTATAGGTCACCTAAGGGGTGGGGAAATCCTCCCGAGGGTAGTGCATAGGTTGAATAAGTGTAGCATCATGTTCCCAGAATATATTCTTAGATGGTCTGAATCTTGAATGGACCAGGCTTCCTGGTATCAGGAAACCTTCAAAAGTCACAATGAAACATACAACCAAGGGTTCTCGATGGGCATAGATAAGTCATGACAGTGCACTCGCTGAGCAATCAATGAATAATTATAAATCAAATTTTCATCAAAAGTAGGTCAACTCAGAACTTGCTGGTAACAGTCCCCTAATGCATGTTCATGCCAAAAATCAAGGTTCTAATGTCAACGGTTCTCCTTTTTTTGCCGACGAAAGGATTCGGATGGACTGACTCACTCACTCACTGACTACCGGACAATAAGCAAATGGTAGCCTACTTCGTAGGAACATGTGTACACCCAAAATTTGAATACAATCTCACAGAGAATCAAGAGTCTGCCACAAGTCTGAGGTGTAAATGGAACAGGATCAACACAATCTGTATTCCTGTTGTGATTATAGCATAAACAAAACAATTCTCCTATTTCCAGTTTTAGTTACCATAAATGCCCATGGCATAAAGAAGCCATACTCACGAGGATATATTTTCCGTAGTCAAAACTCTTCGCCTCGAACTGTACATCTTCATCTTCTGATGACGGAGTTGAAGTGGCATCACCTGGTGGAACAAATGACCTGAAGCCGAACAAATGGTACAAATTTATAAGAGGACTAGAATGCATATATTTTTTAACCTTTTCACTGTTGATGATGTGCAGTACGTCCATGTTCGTAGTTGTTCTGTGACAGTGCCGTTACGTCGGCGGGCGTAATTCTATGCATTGAGAGACATCCTGCTCAAATGAGAAGGTAATTCCGTCATTACCGGCGGATCCGCAAATGCCATTTCCTATTATTTCGACATCAAAGCATGGACGACTCATCTAAGTGTACAGTATTCTTGTAAAGGCTGCAACATGGCAGGTGAACCCAGGTTAAACAGTGAAAGGGTTAAGGCCACACAAATTTAGCACAATTGTTCAAGATTCCAATGAAGAGGACTTCTGGAATGCTTTCTGGTGGCTTCCTGATAGACACTCCAAAATCTTTGCTAGAAAGTACATTTACATCATTTGACATCGTCCAAATTGATCATGTGCACTGGGGCATAATGTAGTCTACATCTGACATACTAGCGATATGACAACTGAATTCTGCTTTGTTTTCTTGGAAATTAACTCATACTGGGTATGTGCCGAGCTAAATTCGTGCACCCTCTGATCGGATTCCATTAACGCCTTCCTGCCCTTCAGACCATAACCCTTTGAACCCGAGAGGCCGCTTTTGAGGCCTATTTAGATAATGTATATACCCGAGAGGACGCTTTTGCGGCCTCTGACATCAGAACCGACTATTCAGCCAATCAGATAACGTTTTAAGTCATATCCGCTTCACAGGTATAGTTTGGTCGCCCAAGTCCAAAAGGATCCTGTGCCACTCGTACAGTCCCGAAGGGTTGCGCAACGCTGTTTAGATTATGTATATTCCCGAGAGGCTTCTGACAAAATTTTTATCTCTATTGTAGCGGAAGCTCAGGGTAAGGTGTTAAAAGACATGAAAACTCTCGGGTTCAAAGGGCTAATGCTATTATATAATCAAATTAAATGTAATATTTGTAATGTATTTCCGTTGAAACAAAGGATTAACTTTCACAAAGCCGTTATCAGGTATAAAGTTGACCGTGGATTATCCCCCGATTATATTTTAGGCTTATTTCAGAAGGTTCCCACCAAAACTAGGGCTGGTGGACGTGGCGATTTAGTTTTACCATGCCTGCGTTGTGAACTTTTTCGTAAAAGTTTTCAATTTTCGGGTGCAAAAATTTGGAATTCTTTGCCAGTAGAAATTCAAAACTGTGATAGCATCATAACTTTTAAACGGCAACTATTGAAATCAAAATTTTTAGAGGATATAAGATTTTAGAAACGCATTCAGTTTTTTTTACAACTGACAATTGTTCATAAAATATCATATTATGCGTGCAATTTAAAATTGTGCGTTTGTGATAGATTTTAGATTGTGTTAATGTATGTAGGTATGCATGTATGTATATGTCCATATTTTTATATATATATATTTGTTTTACTAAATTTTACTAACTCTGCCTGGGCCTTAAGGAAGACTAGCTTGTATGCTAATTAAGTTACCCAGAGGAAATAAAGTTATTATTATTATTAATAAATAAAGTTATTATTAATACCGGTAACATCTTAATCACAGTTGTCAAACAGCTGTAATTTACAGCTTTATACTTTAACGATCAACACCGGACAAAGTAAACTGAACACAAGTTCAGTTAACACAATACCCTAGATAATAATCCATAGGTTGTATGAAGCCCCTAAGTAAACTGCAAAATATGTCTATTTTAGAACTAGACCTGCACCAAAGGTGTAACAAGACTTAGGTAGCCTCAAACATTAGGAGAAACTGCAGGAATAATTGTGATCAAGTTCTAGTACATGCAGGTAGTGATATAATAAATTCAGATTGAGCAAGATTTAAATCCAAGCTGGACAGCTGTCATTGTTGTTATTCATGACATTGAGTCCCCCAATCAATAGCGACGGTCATGGATAAGAAAGAAGGAGGGAACTTCGTTAACTTCACAGCAGGAAGCATGAGTGAAGGAGGACAGATTTATGGCTAAAGTAAAGTCTCTGATAAATCAATCACCGGAAGTGCAATTCTCTTGTTTGTCCTTAGTCCCATGGGGATAACAAGCTAGGGAAGACTGTGTAGTAAGTAAGCCACCAAAATCCAGTTTTCTGGGAAATCAGTTCACAAGTCATTAGTATGAGTTCTTTGATAGGCAATTAGAAGTCGGAGTATGACAAGGCTATTCTATGGATAACATTGTCTGATAATGGGCATATCAAAAACTTTCAAGTACTTCTGTATGATATTATCGTTATTCGACTGCAGTTATTTCACTAACAAACATACCAATTTAATATAATTTACATTACAAGAGCATAGATTTTTTTGTATTATGATAAACAAACCTTTTGAACCAGGTCAATTAACATGGCCTGCTTGGCGAACAGCACGAATATCAATTCAAATGAGCAATACACACATGATGTCCCAAATAAGAATGTGACGTATTGAATATTTGAGGTGCAATAGTTTTGCATCATGAATCAATGCTATGAGGTAGAGGATAGGCAGGGGAGGAAAAATGATGATAAATTATTGGTAACGGTACCATGCAGCCATCATATTAGGATACAGCGCAGGTCTTCTGCTTCAAAACAAATATATACCTTGTTAAGAAAACTTGGAAGATGACTGTGAAAACTATTACTATATTGCTTAGATACAAATAAACAAAGATAGACTATGCAGACTGATATGGAATAATGGTGATATACACAGCATTTGATGCACTGTTTCAATTTAATCCCCCTCCCCCCTTCCTCTCATAATGTTAGCCAATATGATCTAATACAATATTGGTTTACATATACAAAGGAACACCTGGTGAACAAATTGAGTAAAACGGGCAGCCTGTCTGAAAGGCCATCTTACAGACACCATTAAGGGAGTTTCTCGACTTTGGGGCACACTGCGAATGGCATGTTAGCGGGACGAGAAGAGCGGCATGTTATGCCCGTTTGACGAGTGTAGGAACGGGCTGCCATACCATCCGGATCAGCCCCGAGTTACTCTATCAGAACAGCATACAAAGAATGGCATATGAAGAACGGCATACGTGTTTAAAAAGTCTCAATGTCGGGACAGGCGGTGCTCGATCCTTCCGTAGCGCTTCTGATAACAGTACGGGAGCGAGAGAAAAAGGCCGTTGGGTCAGTCTAATATAATTTGCTCCGAATTTTACTCGATCACGTTCCCATTTCGCGCAAAGACTCACTAATTCACAAAGGATATCTAAGTTGTATTGTCATCTTTTGTTCGGGATAGTATATATACCTTTTCAAGGGGAGATCTTATGCCAAATCTTTGCCATGTTTAGGTTTTTTTATGCTCAAATTGACAATTAGATCTGTAAAATATACATTGTGTCCTGCTGTGCTTCCCTTTTCGCGTGTGTGGAGAACGAGCGACATATAGTAACTATAATGCGCATGTATTATTTTTGGGGAGAAAATCAGAACAACTATATATAATGTAAAATTTCGACAAAGAAATATCATCATACTGATTTGGTTTTAAGAAAAGTCTGATTTGACTAAATATCGTAAAAAACTACATAGTAATCGGATAAATTTTGGGAACAAGTTGATGAATTAAAATTATCGTGTTTTGAATTAATATAACAGACAAATAAAGACTTCGTAATGATAGAAAGCGACACATTATTATATTAAGTAACAAATTTGACAGAACTCGAATGTTGAATATTTGTCTATCGTATATGTTGAACCCCTCGCTGACCCCCATCGACCTGCCAAACGTGCGCTGTAGTGTATTGATCGTGTGTGACGCAAGTGGGCCGTCTACACATGCAGGAGGCCCAGGAAAGGGGACAGTTCAAACTCTATCTGTCGGGTAACGTTCCCGGTTATATGAAGTTGTAACGCGTGTGCTTGTGAATTGCATCGGATTTCTTCACAGCAACTAAATTTTTTGTATGGGAAAAGCAAGATGCGATCGACTCCATGTACATTCCCAGAAGTCCACATGGCTTTTTCTGCACACCATCCTTGATTTACCTGGCTGGCTGTATCATGGACACAACAGCATTTGAAACTTCTGTATAACATTATCGTTTCAATTTATTACACACCTCGCTGTGTTCTATATGCTATCCGTTATATTTTCAGGTGAAGCGGACAATAATCAGCCAACTATTATTTGGCGTCAAAAATAATGAGCTATCACAAAAAGCCTCTTGAACGGATGTATACATATAACTTTGATTTTATTATCATATTTTGACAGACCAATAAAGCTCAAACAATTCTCTTCAATACATATATCAATCATCATTTGTATGTGACAATGTATGGACAAGCCTGGAAGATCACAGACAATGGTGAAAGGGTTTTCTTTTCGTCTTTCATAACACCTCCCCCCCCCCCCAATCCATACATACACACTTCCGTGTTATTATCCACATAAGGTGTTGCATTTATGCAAACCTCTATGCCCTACAGGTCTATCATGTTGTTTGCTTAGTGAACAATGTTATTAAAAGTAAATACCATAGTACAAACATTATAATCATAGGACTGCATGTTCACAAGAAACATTACATTGCATTGTCCAGTTCTCATACAAGCCATTTTCTCCATCCAATCCACAAAGGTTCTCTGATTCTTCTCCCTCCTGAAAATATACTTATCATACTGGATCTAATAGTATGTACGAGAAAGACGCCGTATTTGTTTGTTTTTTTTTACTAAAATTATCATTATTAAAGTGCACTGTATATGAAACAAACTTGAAACGAACACAGAACTGGAAAGTATATGCGACAAGATTTCGGTATCTCAAATTATTATTCACTGCTGATAGATTTCAGATTAAATTTATCAAAATCTGTTTTGGATTCTTTGAGCTTCAGCGATATTGTACATCGTGATATTATAATCCCTTTTCGTCCTTCATTCACTTGTTATTTATATTGTAAATCCAAATGGCTCTCAACACTCGAATCCTCCATGTATTGCGTTCTTCAAATCAACTTTATCGATTGATGTATTCACATCAGACGACGTGATAGTACATCCCCTCAGTGCCCCTCAATTTCCAACTGAAACACCAAGCCTCGGCAGGGAATGATATTGCTGCAGCTCTGCTTTGATATTTAAATTGTCAATGGCTACATTGTTGGAGTCCCATCATCCGAACGCATGGCACGATCATACGTAGAAACTTCTGCTCATAGCCATGCAGTAACGGGTGATATCTGAGTGTAATAGGGTGTTTTCCCAAATGGTCACATGCGATTGGTCCCGTGAGACCCGACATCGGCGCAATCACATTCATAAAATGAAGACACACCTCCAGAAAGCGGTCGATTGAAATGATCTCTTGGTGGGCCTCGAAGTGCCCCCATCACAAAATAAAATCATATCATTTTCCTGTGAACTGCCGCCGATTTAATTTTTTTTCTAATATGTTAGGCCGTGTGTAATATGATTTTTCTTAAGAAAAACAAAGAAGCACCGGGGGGGGCCAGCACAGCAGGGAGAGGAAGCGGGGGTAGCACAGGGAGGGGCCCAGTGCAGACCAAGGGGGAGGGGTCCATTTAGAGATATGTGTTATCACAAAGTATACCCTAAGACATGCCAGCTGCACTGAGTGTACCAACACAATAAGGCTATGGGTCTACCTGAAGAACTTTGGTCAGCAATGGGGGGTCAACCCGAAGAACTTTGGTCAGCAATGCATGGTGCTGCCACGATGGCGAAACGTGAAAAGCATCCAGGTTATGGGTTGCGAGGCTTGGGTAAACTAGCCAACAGGTGTTTGGAGAGCTGGCGTAGTGGTCATGCAGTACTTGAAGCCAGGGCAGCGCCATTGATGGAATATATCATCGCCTGTGCGCGAGCAGATAGGAGACCGCCGTTAGATGACGCCGAAGCCGCGGACGTAGCGGTCCCGCGTGAAGCTCTCCGGAGGGTGTTCATCCTTCTGGGCGGGGTTGAATTCCCATTAACATATGAAGCTCTCAGGAGGGTGTTCAGCCTGCTGGAATATATCCTCGAGAATGGGGCTTAGCCTACACTGTGCCGAGGCAAATGGACTTTTTTTGCTTAGGCTGAGGCCTCTTTGGCCGCCCGGTGCGGAGCCGCAGTCGCATGTTGGGCGCATACTCTGTAGAGCCTCGGGACGGCCCACCACCCTTGCCGGCCCAGGCTCTACGCCGCAGTCACCTATTAAACATACAGAATCGATGGAGATACCAGAGATACGATGAAGGGTAAATACACATGTCAGTGGCTTACATTGAGCTCCACGGAGCTCTGTGGTCGGAGTTGCCTGGGGGATCACTGTAAGGTCCACCTTGCTCGGCTCCGAAGGGGCGGTGGCACAAAGCCCTGCCTCAGGTGCGGGGTAGGTGTTTTAAACCGCCTCTCACTGTGCCGAGGCTGCGGATATGTTAAAGAAACGGTTAAGGCCTGGCGGCAGAAGCAAAGGGTCTTTCAGGCCGAGTTTCGACGCCTGGCTAAGATAGACCCCTGGTGGCAGAAGGAAAGTGTCTTTCAGGCCGAGTTTCGATGGCTGGCTAAGATAGACCCTATGTAAATTTCGTTTAGAGATATGTTATCACCTAGTATACCCTAGTATACCCTACAGATGAAGACAGTCAAAGAGCTCCGCGCATTAGCAAAGCAATATGGTCTGCCTTCCAAGGGTAACAAACCCGACCTCATTTGGGCGATCGCTGAGGCCCGCGCCGCCGAGTTTCTAAAGAGAGTCGTTCGAGCGCTTAAAACTGGAAGGCTTCCCGCCCTTCGAGGTGATATGGAAGACTTCCGTAAGAAAGGACAGCGCGCCCGTGAGCTGCGGCAACTCGACGAGATCACGGCCTCGCTGCGAGCCAGAGCCTATGCGCAGCGGGTGCAAAAGAAACCTACCGAGCGGCTCCCGCACCTGCGGCGAATCACGGAAAGACTACACCCTTGGGGAAAGTGGCCCAAGTCTCTAGCCAGTCGGATCGGCAGGGAAGGTCCTGAGATTCTTGCAAAAATGCCAGCCCCCGAAAGGCCATTCCTCGACCTGGACACTCAGGTTCCTCCCCCGGTGAGGCTCCCGGCCGACGAGCCGTGGGTTGACATAATTATTGACGCCAAAGACGAATTCGAAGTCGACGGCGCCGCCACGGTCTTCTCTACATGGTGCTTCATGGAGCCGCCGGGCATCGACGACGTTTTCCAAGACAAGGCCCGTATGTTCGTGGACGCCATTATGACAGACGAGAGAGCAGCAAGGCTCCTCAGGGCCCTACCTGGGGATGAATATATCATGAGGATAAAGTTCCTGCGTCGTCTAGATGAGGTGCGGTGGGTCGTGGAAGACAAGTTCGACCCAGTGAGGACTGAGAGAAAGAAGGGACAGGATGTGGTCGTGCTCACCCGAGTCACTGCGCCCGGTGTTCTGACCGGCATCGACAAGGTCTACTACAATAATGCCTACCCTGTCACTGCAGTCGTTTACGGCCTCTATCCGCTCAGAGAGCCAGACCCTGCTAATTTGGCCCCGATGAGAGATTGCGACCTCAACTGCGTTGCACAAAGAGTGGTGGAGCATTTCGAAGGTGCCCTCAGGGGTCAGGGCCTTACCCCCACGAGAAGGCAGAAAATACAGGAGTGGGAGGAGAGGGTCCATAACAGAGGCGCCACGGTCGAGGACGTTGCAGGGCTTGAGAAGGTCCTCAAACGTGCAATTATCCTGCGGGACATTGCCGGCGAGGACGTCTACAACAGCGGCAAATATGGTAGAGGTGGAAATGGTTACCATCGGCCTATAGAACTTATCTGCCACAACGGCCACGCCTGGTCCAAAGACCTGCACTTTCCCGCTTCCAGGCAGGTCTACATCTACGAGGGCGACGTCTGGGAAGCAATCAGAGAAGCCACTCAGGATGAGCCACTAGCTGTCTGGCTTCTCGGCGGTGGAGATAATCAGCTCAACGTCGACCAGTTTGTGTTCCAAGACGGTCGCACCTTCAGGACGCAGGAGGCCCACCGTTTACTCCAAGAAGCCTGTGCCATATTGGGCGACGAGGCCCTGGCCGACCGGGCCTTCGGCGTGAACCACGCAGCCAGCATCATGGCAAAAGAGCACAACGGCTGGAAGCCGACCCCGTCCGGCCTCCTCGACGACATCCAGAAGGCCTGTGTGGAACACGGCCATGGCGGGCTCTGGAATGCAATGGACTACGATACGAGGGACATCGTCAGCATTGACATGAAAGCCTGTTACCCCGCCAGCTTCCGAGGGAAAGGTGAGGCTAAGCCATATTTCGAGCGGTTTCGTGATCGCTCACAGACACACCGCAGCCGGTCGTGGCGCACCACACGGCGAAATTCAGCTGATTCTGCCAAAACTGCAAGGGATTAGAGCGCCACGCCTGAACAAGCTGGTCGCTTTTCACTTTAGGCAGGCAGTATTTCACAAACACATCAGGAAACTGGGCCGCAAAGCCACCACTTGCTGTGTTCACCAGGATGTCTTGGTGAGTGAATGTCGTCCCAGTAACACTCGTTCCAGCGGTGTACACCCCGCCCGCTTGGTAGGTGGCCTTTGTATTGAAGCTAAAGGCGTGTCTATCCATGCGCAATCCTTGCTGGTTTAGCACTTCCTGTGGCCGGTTATGTATGTAACACTGAGCAACATTCAAAATGGCGCAGCAGTCGACCTCACACATGCGCTCAAGAACCAAAACGGACAATACAAAGTAGCACTGCTCGAGCTCACTTTCTACCCACTATGGGAGAACGTCCCAGCCGGAACTAGCTTCTCTGTTGGCGGAAAGCTTGTGGCTGTCCCTAGCGGTTATTACAATGTCTGTTCCCTTAATAAAGAGGTCTTCAAGCCACACGGGGCGGGCCTGGAGATAAACCATGCCACCGGTCGACTGACGTTGACGACCGACAGTAGCATACAACTGTTTGGCCTTGCGCGGCTCCTGGGATTGTCAAATCCTGACAGTATCCTGACTGGGATAGTGCAGGGCGACAGCTTCCCCACACTAGCACCCCATAAAGAAGTGTTCGCTCACCTGGGTGAGGTGAGCACATCGCACAATCTAGTGGGGAAGGCAGTGGAGACGGCTGGCACAAGCACTGCATACCCTTGTGTGGCCTACCCTTCCACTCTTATCAGAGCTATAGCTGTGACCGGTGAGGGAATAAACTGCGGAAAAACCATTTCTTTCCCTAATCCACAGTATAAGCCACTAATATCTGGCCCTATCCCACAGCTAACGTTCTCCCTGTTAGATAGATCAGATACACTTGTAAAGACTGCTTATATGAGTGTAACTCTTGGTATTCATGACAACGATGGTTGAATCTGCTGGGCCCAGATGCAGTGATTTAGCCTTAAGCGATCTCGCGGATACCGAAGGGTTTGGCGACGCGGGTCACAATGACCGCCTATACGGCTTTCAGTTCAGAAACGGCTTATACCATCGAAAGAAGCTTACGCCAGGAAGAAACACGGATGTAAGTTTCAAAGACCTTGAAGATATTAACACGGGAAACGCACGGACGCACGTGAGATATAGCCTCGTTAAAACGGAAAAAGGACAATGGACTCTCGCCGAAAGTGACAATGTGGGCTGTCTCATTGACCGTAATGTGGTCGAATCGGGAGTACAGGTCGATAAAGCCGGGTTTGTGAGAAAGGTTTTAAATCGAGGTACGGCATTCCTGTCCTACAGTCCGGTTGAAAACAACGTCAAAATACACCTCCAGGACTGGAAATTCTATTTAAGAAGCACTGATCCTCGAGGGGCTCTGGTAATAAATACGTCTTTACCCGCCCTGACCACTCTTCCTTCAGACTCAACTATCGTTGCTGCAATACTGTTACCGCCTGCTCCCGCTCCCGATAGATTGGTGGACATACTACCAGATCTCCAGATCAAGTGGCTGGATAAGCACGCTGATCAAGAGTTGCAGATTTTCTTTGCTCTCAGCGCAGTTAATAAGCCTGTCGTGCATCTGTCGTTAGAGGGCGTAACTACACGAGTAGGGAACGATGTGACAGTGGGCAACATCTTCCTAGCTGAAGGCGTCGGCTTAAAATCTCTCAAGGTGTTCAACCGCCCCTTGGATAACCTCGAGTTAGATATCCTTGACAACAGCATATAGATTCATCATGGGGCTATATCCAACATTGGACGAGGCTGAATCCGCGCATGACTACAGGTTAAAGCACATCTGTGATATACAGCATGAACTCTCCCAAGATCGTGATTCCCGGTCGAGCTTGTACAAAAAATACCGCAAAGCGGTGAATGCTGTAGATGGCGTTGACTCTGCGCTTGCCACAGTGGCTTTGGGCCTCTGCGCGACTGGGGTCGGCCTCTTGTCGACTATAATTGCCGCACCCGTTGTTGTAGCACTTGAAGTCTCGGCTCTTTCAAGTGGTTTGGCTGGAATAGCTTGCAAGTTCATATCTCGACGCCTGACCATCAAAGCTAAAAAACACGATGAAATTCGCGTCCTAGCGTCATCAAAGTTGGATTCCATCGCAGATGTTATCTCGCAAGCACTTGTGGATAACAAGATCTCTGATAGCGAGTTCCGTCACATCCTAGCGGAGAAATCTAAATATGATGCCATGAAAGGCACCATCAGGGCTAAATCGTTGAAAGCATCCCATATCAGCCAGGAAGAAAAAAACGCACTTCTGAAGCAAGGCAGGGAGGAAGCAAGGAAACAGTTTGCCAGGGCAATCGAGATAGAATCACGATAAACTGCTTTCTACAGGCGGATTATTAAAGACGCCATGCGCAGCCCCTGCCACCCGGAACCGTGGGAACCACTACGATGTCCGCACGAACACGTAGTTAGGCCTTTTTCGGCGCATTAGCATATCATATTAAAGCCATGGCTGACACTGCAAAGAAGACATGTCGTCAATCGATGGTAAAATGCTAGCCAACATGGCCTACCATGCCGCTGTCGTTAGTGGCTTAGCGATAGGTTATGCTCGTCTGGGCAAAATTGTTTGGAAAGGCCCCACCCCCAAGTTGGACTTTACCGGCTATGACGTAGGAATGCTTATTGCCGACGTCGGCCTAGCCTTAGCCACGAAAGACTTGCTGATTAAGTTCCTACGACATTTGTCTTTTTATTTGTGGACACAATATTTTGTAAAGACCGTTATATAGCAATTTCATTTCACTCTGGTTAATTCAGCATCAGTCGATCACATCCAACCATATAAAAACGACATATGAGCATGCATGATCATAGTCTATATTTTTCTGTTTCTGCTCTTTTAGACAGACAACATCTTATTGCAGTAAACGGAAATATCAGCTTTTAAACTGAGTCCGACTCCATCTCTGGTATTAAACAACACAGAAACAGACAAGCTGGGAATGCGCCCTAATGCCAACCCGGTTAGGACGACGAACGAGGCGGCCTATGCCGCTCTCTCTACTCGAGAACGGCATGGCATACCCACTATGCCGACGAGAGCTCTGAGACAGTCATGCCGTATACTGTGCCGATCACCCTGATATGCTGTTCCTATGAAGAACTGCATGCCCCAAAGTCGAGAAGCTTCCTAAATTTCTCTTGACAAGGCTCTGTACTGAACTTTGCATCAATATAAGGTAGCAATAAATGTTAAAAGCTCAATATTGTAGAGTTGTCCAAACAGTGTTCATCTAGGTCAAGTTGTCCCTTAGATATTGTGTTCATAAGAAAATTGGACTGCTGTTCACATTATGACCTCTGTGAACTTTGCAGATAGATCAAGATCAGTCTGCAGTGAACTTGACAAAGAGACCTTTATGCATTGTGCACAATATCCAGCATCCAGCTCTCATTGTTATTGAGATATTGCAGTCACAATGCTATTCACATAGACTGTAACCTTTAAAAGTAGGTCATGGTCAGTCTGGAGTGAACTTGACCTAGAATACAAGTGAGAAATGTGCCAAAGATTAAGATTCTAGGTGAAGTTGTCCCTTTAATATTGTGTTCACATGCAAATAGGACCATTATTCATATTTTGACCTCTGTGATCTTTGAAAATAGTTCAAGGCCAATACTGAGTGAATTTGGCCTAGATCCCTTCACAAGAAAGCCTGGTGCCAATATCCAGTCTCTAGATCCCTTTGTAATTGGAATATTGTGATCACAACGCTATTCAAAGTTTGACCTCTGCGACCTTAGAAAATAAAAAAATTTCACAAGTAAATTTCTTGTTGTTAAGCTAAAACTTACCTCACTTTCACTCTTTGCATTTCTTGTTCTACATGAAATCAACAGTAAGAATTTGAATAACACAGTTCTCTCCCCTGCTAGTCACGTGTCAGCTCACTTCCCACAATTCCTTCTTGTTCTACCGAGTTACACGATCAAGGTGTATCCCAGTGGGGAAGGCGGGTGAGCATCACTGGTTGTGAGGTAAGTTTTAGCTTAATAACAAGAAATTTACGTATGAAACTTTTTTGTTATTTGCGCTGAAAACTTACCTCACTTCCACACTTTGCATAGAATTCCACAGAAAGGATGGCGGGCAAACTGATACAATCCGTGGAAATGGATAAAAGTAGTGAGCAGAGTGACTAGTAAAGAGTAGAAATCAAAGATCTTCTACCTCACTGAGGATCCATGGGATCATAGAACAGCCGTATCCTATAGTTTATAGGAAACCCCTGTCGCTAGTCTGATTTCAAGGTCGAGTTGCATATACGCCCCCCCACCCCCGTTTTTTTTTCACCAGCAAACATGTAAAAAACTGTACGTCCGATCTTTATCTTGCTATCTTGCTGGCCTCGGTCCCAAGTCTACCGATGGAGTAGACGAAAGAGGCAAACGTCATATTTGATCTCCAGTAGCACGCCCTCATATTATCAGTCACCAATCTATTAGTTCACAAAGGTCATGATGCCGCTAGTGCTCTAATCTCGTGACCCGAAACGTTTACAAGCGCGGCTTGTCTATCCGTAGCTGTGGAGTACACTAGTCGAATCGTATTTTTGAGCCAAGTTGAGGTAGTATTTTTGCTTATTTCTTGTTCGGCTTTCGGATCGAAAGGGATGAACAGATGCCTCCTACCCGCCCTGCGATCCTCAGTATGATTCAGGTAACACGCAAGTGCACGAACCGGACACATCAACATGTCAGATTCAAGACCGGGCGAAAGGAAATCAGATAAGGCTGGAATTGTGAACTCTCGAGGCATAGTATCATAGACAGCTTGATTCTTAGCCACAAACTCAGGAACTGTTGTGAGAATGACTTAGCCCAAGTTCCTAGAATGTCTGACGTTCCTCCTATCAAGCGCGTGCAGCTCTGACACACGAGTTGCTGAGGCAAGAGCCAACAAAAAAGAAGTTTTGTAAGATAACATTTTGAGATCAATTGACTCTATTGGCTCGAATGGTGCCACCCCTAACTGACGATATGAGGGCTAAGTCCCACTTCGGCAACTTCGGAGTAACCGATTGACCCGAAATCTTGAAAGATTTGATAAGAGCAGTCAAATACGGATCAGTCGAAGGATTAATCCCAGTACCCAGAAGAATAGGTTGAGCAATGGCTGCCCTGTAACCTTCAACCGTAGCGGGTACCAGGCCCCTATCCTGGAACAGGTACAATATAAACTCTGTTACCTGAGGAATAGTGGCTCTGGATGGATTGATATCCCTCTCTCCGCATCAAAGCAAAGATCGAAAACTGCCCACTTAGATTGGTATACAGCGGAGGAGGACGGTCGAATCGATTGTACCATTCGGCATCCAACTTTCGCCAAAAAACCTGCCTGAGCAAAGTGTCCCTTGAGCACTTGCACATGTGGTAGTGAAACAGTCTTGGCTGGCTGTGGAATATTGACGTCCCGGGCTGGCATAATAGGTTGTGCCATACCGGAACGTGTCTCGGTACATCTACCAGAAGATCCATTAAGTCCGGGAACCACGGCCTTGCTGACCACCACGGAACAATTAGGTATATGACACAGATGTGTTCGTGGATCTTCCGGAGTACCTTCGCTAGGAGAGCTGGAGGCGGGAACGCATATGCTACCATGCCAGACCAGTCATGCGATAGGGCATCCACTGCGTATGCCAACGGATCCAGAACCGGAGACATGAACAGGGGCAGTAGATTGTTGTGTCGAGTGGCAAACAGATCTATGTGTGGCATCTCCCAGACATGAGCTATCTGTTTTAGTATGGCTGGGTAAAGTTGCCACTCTGTGGGAATTATCTGATTCCATCGTGAAAGCGAATCCGCTAAGACATTCAGAACTCCCGGGATGTGCCTGGCCAACACTGATATGTTGTTGTCCCAACACAGACCGAAAAAGATTTCCGCTTGGCTTTGTAATACACTCCTCCCTCAATATAGTGCGCCGATTGGGAGACAAAACATCATCCGCACTATACGTGAACCGCGCTAAAATGAATCCTTTGTTAAATGGTCAGGATGTCAATCTCCCGTCGCTGCGAGTTACACAGCTCAGCGTGACAAGCGGACATAATGGAGTTGTTTATTTATGAACAATAGCTCAAGTCTTGACAGGTACGCAATGAACTGGTTGATGTGTGAGGACCATACAAATGAAATAGTCAACGTAGTAATAATATTTATTTATTTTACTCACAAAGTTGTTTGTTTATTTCTTTGTTGATATCGCTCAGACATGCCAGTAAAATCGGCAGAGTGAGGGGTCGCGAAGTCCGATAATTCACGTAAAAACTTTGAATGTACCAAAACAGTTACACTTCGAAGATCCCAGCTTGCAGTTAGTTTATTTAGCTGGATATTAATTCGGACTACGATGTTATTCCACATTCAAATCCCATGCGACGTCAATGCCGCGCACTGCTGAATGAAACACCAGGAAGAGTCCTCATAACAAAGATGGCGGCCTGACCTCGTGTCAGCTGTCACTCCAAGGTAACAGTCACGTGGAAACTAGGCCACGTGGAAACTGGGCCATGTGTACGTTAAAGTGGGGCAACCAGTCTATAATTAACAAGCACACCGCAAGACATTTTCTGTTCACGTTCTTGGGCAAACCAGGTGAAAAGGGCAGAGTCTAAGGCGGGGTCTTTTGCTGTCCTGGTTTTTTTCCTCTTCAGTCCATCGGTTCCGTCCGTCTCGTCCACGAAAGTACGAAGTTTTTCTTCGCTCCTTAGCCATCCCCGTAACGTGAATTCAGCTAGACTGAGATCTCGGGGAAACTTTTGCCTGGGTCTTCCCCTTCTTAACGCGGTCTATAGCGGACAACTTTTCTTGAACAGAGAATGCTTTTCGTTTTCTTACGTTGGCTGACATCGTAAAGATACTGTTTAATTTCTGATTAAATTTTTATTGTATATAAGGTTTTTGAAGAGACATGTTAGAACATGTACCGTGATAAAAAATAACGTAAAACAATAGGGGATTATTGAGGTGCGAAATGCGGCTTGCTTTATCAGGGCCTCGCTCTGCAGGGTCAAAGTGCGCGGAGTTCAAGATGCCACTTCCTGTTCCCGCGAACAACTGGACTCATTTTCTGTGTTCATAATCCGAGTAATTAACACAGAGATGATAATTAAACGTGTTATAAGCCTCAAGGATTCCTGCCAGGACAACAAGTTAGGCTTTTATTCAAGGCCAAGCGTTCACAGCATACAATTTATCAGCACCACGTGCGCCAGTCGCCCGTAAACAATCTTTACGGGAAATTATTTTTACACAATATTTTTAAAATCACCACAAACATCGTTGTTATATGTAAGCCACTCAGCCATTCATTCAACTTTATTCAAAGGTAAAACTTTGCATTCATTCATTATTATTTGTGAATAAAAAACCTTCCCATGTATTTTTTCACCAACAAGAGTGCAAAAATATTTTTTTTTTTTTACGAGTGCAAATTAGGCAAAAAAATCGGGGGACACATTCAGTACCGTGTTAAACTGAAACGCGCGCTATAAAGGGCCGTGGTATAGTGAGGGAGAAGTGTAGTGGAGATCTCGCCCCCCCCCCCCCTGTTTGTTGATGTAGGACATGACTGATGTGTTGTCCTTAGCAACCAGTAGGTTCTTGTCAGTCAATACACTCACCCATGTGCGGATGGCATGGGTCACTGCCATAAACTTCAACAAGTTGATATGGTACGAGCGTTCCTCGATTGACAATAACCCGGATATCGACTTGGACTCGAGGTGGGCTCCCCAACCTTCCACAGATGCGTCCGTGAACAGATTATGTGTTGGACGAAACGGAAGTAGGGACACACCCACCCGGCATAACGTTGAGTGGATCCAGCCACCATTGGAGATACTGTTTGACAAGAGGCGTGACAGGTATTCACGGATTCAACTGCCTTTCGACCCATTGATGATTGAAGTAAATCATTAGGGGACGAAGCTGCAGCCACCCTCTTGGTGTTACGTCCTGTGTTGATGTCAAGAGGCCGATTATCGCAGCAAAGTGTAGAGCCCTGGCTTGAGATAACTTGAGGAACTGAGGTATCTTCATCGTTATCTTCTGCCATCGATCTTCTGGGGGTTTGGTGAGAGCTGATAGCGTATCGTATTCCATCCCCAGAAATCTGCGCCTTTGCAACGGAGTCAGTTCTGCCTTCTCTTCGTGTGGGAGATAACCCAGAGAAGTCAGTATCCTTAAGACAAACTGCGTGTCTAGGATTAACTGCTCTTTGCAGGCATTCCTTAGCAGGGAGTTGCCGACATAAAAATGGTACTTTATACCTAGACTGTGCAGGAATAGTGCCACTAGTGTAAACACTCGTGTCAACACCCAAGGGGAAGTAGAAAGGCCGAATGGAAGCACTTGAATTTTAAAGCGTGGTTTGTCGACCATGAATCTTAAGTACTTCCTGTCCTCTGGATGTATCGGGATATGAATGTATGCATCCCTTAAATCCAGAGAAGTCAACCATTCCCCTTGCTTGAGTACCGACCGGATGGACTGGAAGGCCTCCATGTGGAAGTGTGGCGGTGGAGTGAGGTTGTTGAGGCGGTTGATAACCATGCGCATCTTGAACGTGTCTTTCTTGGGGACCAGAAAGACCGGCGAATAGAACCCGGGTGTTTTGTCCCAAACCGGAAGCTCTATTACAGATGCCTTCTCCATCAGCTTGTCCACAGAGGACTGTATCGCTGATAGATGAACTGCTCGTAAAAGAATACGAGACGGAAGGGGAGTTGCAGTCAAGGGGGGAAGCATGTCGAACGATAGGCGATAGCCGTATCTGATAGTTCGAATGACCCACGCTTCCGCCAGAACAACTGAAGTGTTCCCCCTACCGGAAGGTCTTGTTGTGGCGGGACCGGAAGCACAATGTTTTGGTGTTCCCACAATACTGGAAGCCACCCGGTATGGCCCGCAACATCAGGTATCCTTCTTTGACTGCTTGCCTCTCCCCTTGCCCTGCTTCTTATGGCCAAAACTCGATAACTTAGGCTCTAAAGAAGCAGGTGTTTGGCTTTGCTGTTGATTAGAAGCACCCTTATTAGCCCTGGAACCGGAAAGCGGGTTCTTCTTAATCTTCTTTGCCTTTGGACCCGCCTTTGGAAGCCGTCGGTCTCTTGGCCGAAGCACCGGAAGCCACTGACCTGTCATGCTCAATACGAGACATTTCAGGACGGACTTCGGAAACAGCATCACCAAGCAGTAAAGCAGAAGGTTAGACGAACTAGTCGTTACTGTGTTAGTATTGATTACTGAACGAACGGAAAGTCCAGGCCTCAACGGGGTTGAGGAAGGCAATCTCGCAATCCCGGGTCCAAATGAAAATTTAGCATTAGGCGCCTCCGTAGATTTGCCACGGTTTTCAAAATCATGTCATTACCGATCGAGCGATCGGCAATGGCTGGCTCTCCGACAGCGAGCCTGCACCCATAGTATTAGCCAGCAATGTTCTTTGAGACGGGCAGTTTCTAAATTTTACATTGAGACGGGCATCATCGAAATGAGACGGGTAGCAGGTTTTTGTCAATATAAATCATTGTACTGTAGACGGGTTGCTTTGAAAGGTATAAGAAATGCTCAGAGAAACAATGAATGCTGGAATGGGTCAATATTCACTCCAATAAAAATCATTTTCATGGCACAAAACCGCATTGTTGTTGTTGCTTGTTTTCTGTGCAGGGTTTTCTCCGTTTGGGAATTCCCCGGCTGTAACTTCAAATCGAGGCTAACCTTATTCCCAGATGCTCTGCGCATTTATAAATAGTCTCTGACTGTCTAACTCGACATTAAATGTGACTATAGTATAGAAGCAACGGCAACTGAGAACGTGGTACGGTCCTCGCTTATTACCTAATATGGAATTATCTTGCAAGCGGTATCCAAAATGTCAAAACATGGTCCACCACTGGAGGCAGGGAAAATAACATCTTTTTTAAATTAGGGTCCGTCAGTCGGAATCTGAGAGTGAAGATGAGACAGATGAAGAACCCAATCCAGGGACAAGTCGTGATGATCTTCCAGACTCGGAATCTGAGGGTCAAGTACCTACACGACCGACAGTGATAGCACCGACCCCTAAAGAGACCACAAGTGCAGATTAAAAAGTTTTGCCCACGTTGAGCCAAAACATTCCCGTGGTTGAATTACAGCGAGCTCGACAATACCAAGACATGTGATATGTATACCCGGAATGGGTCGATACTTCATGTAGGAACTATTGTCTGGGTCTTTGTGTCGTTGAAAAGGCACATGTCTAGACACATTGTTGTCCCCAGACTTGGCTATTGTATCCCCAGACTTGGCTATTGTACGCATTGTCTCGTGATTCTTACATAAAGTATGAACCCCGGAATGTTCGTCCTGGACTAACGGAACAAGAAATTTCAGGTTTCATTTCTTTCTAAGTTCTATTCCCACGGAACATTAACATGTTTCGACAGCAACAACAACAACAACATCATGTTCCATATTTATTACTAAATGTTCGCTAATGCAGTCTGTTGTTGTCACCGTCAGAAAAGTTTCTTAAAGGTATAAACATGAAAATGCCATGGGATGGATTCTGCATTAATTTACTTCTTTCCTACTTTCACATTTCTGTTTTTCACTTATTCTATGAAATAATTTGCGAAATTCATTTCCTTGCCCCCTTCTCGGAAATTCTTAAATGGACGACAGCTGATTGTTGAATGTGTCCCAAAATATATAAAAAAAAAAAAATCTTTGAAAACGGCATTTTTGAATATAAAATATTTGGAAAAAGCCCTGAATTTTTATATTTAGATGCCAGAAATGGACTAGAATGCGTCTCCGGCCATCTAGGGGCCCGGAGCTTCGGGAGCCTAGGCGGCCCCTCGACCCCGCCCTAAAGTGCTAAGATAGTACAGGGTGAGACACCCTATTTCAACTTTCTGCCTGGACCCGTTACTGATTTCCCTTCGTCGTCGTTTCCAGGAGTCCGCTCAATTGGAAGTTCGCCCTCCACTGTCGTAGTTGTGCCGGTTTCCATATCTTCGATAGTCACTTCCACTTGAACGATCTGGGTCGGCTTCTTACCTGATTGACCTTTCGCCCGGTCTGAAATGGAAGAAACACGAGCGGGAGGGGGCATTTGTTTATCTTTATTTACGTTCAATAAACTGACTTAGACTAACGTAGGCCCAGCTGGCGAATCAACAAACTCCCTAGATTCCTCGATCCCGCTAGTTCGGAGAGACATAGCTACATACGTCTCACTGGTCACATTAGTAGGCACATTGACTTTATTATAATTACAGGCACGTGTCCCCGCTAGATAGGCTTGAAACAGGCCAGGCGCCCACATAATACATTCTTCACAGGCAGTATTCCAGGTACATAATATACCCTGGCGACATGACGGACATTTGGAATGTAGGTCAAATACAGACATATTTTGAGCCATAATATCTTGATAATCGTAAAGAATACTTCCCAAAGGACTTCCTGCAGAATATCAGACGTCTGAGGTAATCCAACTGCAGTGATTTCGCTAGAAATAGATCAATTTTCACGGAGCTGAACAAAATGGCCTCCTTGATCCACGGCAGTAGAATCAAGAAGGAATTGTGGGAAATGAGCGGACACGTGACTAGCAGGGAAGAGAACTGTGTTATTCAAATTCTTACTGTTGATTTCATGTAGAACAAGAAATGCAAAGAGTGGAAGTGAGGTCAGTTTTCAGCGCAAATAGCGTGAAGTTCATTCCCCAGTGAGACAGCATTGTGCCACATATCAAGGCCATAGCCCTATTTCCCTTCGATATTGCATCCACAAGGGACTATCAGTATCACTGCTCTTCACACTGTGACCTCTGAAAATAGGTCAAGGTCAGTCCTGAGTGAACTTGACCCCCAATAATACAACATTGTGTCATTTGAATATCAAGGCTCTAACTCTATTTACCCTTTAGATGTGTTCACAAGGGACTGTTACTGCTATTCACATTTTGACTTCTGTGACCTTTGAAAATAAGTCCAGGTCAATCTTGAGTGAAACTGACCTAGAGGATCCCATAAGACAGCTGTTTACCACATATCAAGGCTCTAGCCCTCTACGTTATTGAGATACAACATTTAAGATGGAAGGACAAAACAGCATTTCCGTAGTCCCCTCTCACTTATGTGGTGGAGGACAAAAATGAATTGGAATGTAACGAGAGATCCTGAAGGATCTTGGCGCCCACCATTGTCCGATAATTGTAAGCTAATGACTAGAGGTTCTTTTTGTCCATTGTTACTAAGAACAAACGATTGATTTGTAATTTTGTTTACAGAATTTCGAATCTGAGCGAAAAAGATCGAAAAAGGGACACTGTAAAACACCAAGATATAATCTAAGTTTCAGGAGTTTCAAGATTTCTAGAAACTGTACTTATGTCGGTTGTTATAATACAAGAGAAATGAGCAAAGTTAGTCTGAAAGTGAATGTACATGTACGCAGGATCCTTCGCCTTTGTTTTGTAGTATTTTTTTTTTATTTATTTTTTTGCACGTGTCATCATTGGGTACTGGAAGCGAAGACCAATCTCTTTGACACTTTGGCATGAGCTATGAAACATACTTAAGATTTTATAATTAGGAACGAATGCTAATTCTGTTCTGTTTACTGGGCTAGTTTGAGATATCTCTTTTAAGATACCATGCTCGAAAATAGTAAGATGGTACAATACTTAATACTGAAGGGATCCGGTCCGCGCAGTTATGTTGAAACTTCGAAAGTGCCTGAATCCTGATTATCTCCCTTGGATCGAAACATGCAGTAGTCTACATTTGTCGAGTTGTGACGTCCCTTCATGTAGCCGACCCGCTGGTAGACGAAAGGGTGGAGCAGTTCACTTGATACTGCATGGACTAAAGAAAACTGATTTAAAATTTGAAGAAAAACATTTTAATTCCGAATTATTTGAACTCCTTGATATGGAAGGTGAAGGTATGGATATTCTCTATAGTCAATATATAGAATATGCCCCACCGTTTGATCCGCGACTCTTGTGATGCAACGTCACAACTCGAGAATACCGTATTAATTTGAAGCGTAACTTGGATTTTCGAATCGGACCAAAAAAGGTATCTTGCACTACAAGGCCCCATGTGGGACATGTGTACCAAATTTCAGAAAGATCCATGAAATATTTCCTGAGAATTCATGATAACAATGTTTCAAGGGGAAATTCAAGATGGCTGCCTTGTGGCCACATTGGATTTTCGATTTGGACCGAAAAAGGTATCTTGCACAACTAGACCATAAGGGGAACCTGTGTACCAAATTTAACAAAGATCCATGCAGTAGTTCCTGAGAAATGACGATAACAATGTTGCATGAGAAAATCCAAGATGGCCGCCTGTTGGCCGTATTGGATTTTCGAATCGGACCAGAAAAG
Source organism: Hanleya hanleyi (assembly GCA_036873755.1). Classification (NCBI taxonomy): domain Eukaryota; kingdom Metazoa; phylum Mollusca; class Polyplacophora; order Lepidopleurida; family Hanleyidae; genus Hanleya; species Hanleya hanleyi. The sequence continues at coordinate 17,115 of JAVTVY010039689.1, read as the reverse complement.
GTATCTTGCACAACTAGACGACAAGGAGAACCTGTGTACCAAATTTAACAAAGATCCATGCAGTAGTTCCTGAGAAATGACGATAAAGTTTCATGGGGAAATCAAGATGGCTGCCTGGTGGCCATACTGGATTTTCAAATCGGACCAGGAAAGGTATCTTGCACAACTAGACCCAAGGGGAACCTGTGTACCAAATTTGAGAAACATCCATGCAGTACTTCCTGAGAAATGACGATAAAGTTTCATGGGGAAATCCAAGATGGCTGCCTGTGGCCATATTGGATTTTCGAATCGGACCAGAAAAGGTATCTTGCACAACTAGACCCCAAGGGAACCTGTGTACCAAATTTGAGAAAGATCCATGCAGTAGTTCCTGAGAAATCGCGATAACAAGGTTTCATGGGGAAATCCAAGATGGCTGCCTGGTGGCCATATTGGATTTTCGAATCGGACCAGAAAAGGTATCTTGCACAACTAGACCCCAAGGAGAACCTGTGTACCAAATTTGAGAAAGATCCATGCAGTAGTTCCTGAGAAATCGCGATAACAAGGTTTCATGGGGAAATCCAAGATGGCTGCCTGGTGGCCATATTGGATTTTCGAATCTGACCAAAAAAGGTATCTTGCACAACTAGACCCCAAGGGGAGCCTGTGTACCAAATTTGAGAAAGATCCATGAAGTAGTTCCTGGGAAATCGCGATAACAAGGTTTCATGGGGAAATCCAAGATGGCTGCCTGGTGGCCATATTGGATTTTCGAATCGGACCAAAAAATGTATCTTGCACAACTAGACCCCAAGGGGAACCTGTGTACCAAATTTGAGAAAGATCCATAAAGTAGTTCCTGAGAAATCACGATAACAAGAATTGTTTACGGACGGACGGACTGACGGACGACGGACGAAAAGCGATTTGAACAGCCCACCATCTGGTGATGGTGAGCTAAAAATCTCAATTTTGGAACATTCTTGATTGAACGGTATGAGCTAGCAACAACTGTCTGTGAAAAGTAATGTCATGACGAAGTATGAGATTAGATGGAAGTCTGCAGGATTTCAGGTAAGTACTACTTACTCAGATGAATATGGTTTTCTTGGTGGTGGGGCACCTTTGTCTCTGGACTCCTCTTCAGATATCATTGGACCTTCATCATCCTGTATATACAAACAAGGGAGTGAGTTAGGGTTTAACATCACGTTCAGCAATATTTCGGCCATGTAGCGACGATAGACATGATAGAACTAACTACGATATGATTAGCTGGACATCAGCGACTATCCATGTACAGCCATCATGTAGAGGAAAATAATCTTCCCCTCCGCGGAACAGACATGGTACAAAACTCATGCTGCTCACCCACTTGTGTCCTATACACAATTAATAACCTCCAGTCCTGTACATCACCTATGTACGAATTGTCTGTCAGGCATCTCAATAGTTTAGAGAATCAATACTCTGCGACAATTACTTCCCCAGACAGACAGACAGACAGACAGACCGGAGATGTAAGGTCAAAACACATATCCCCTCTCAAATTAACTGGTAAAGGAATAATTAACCTTCAAAGAAATACTATAGCTACATCAACTTATTTGATAACAAAAAGTTATAACGGTTTAAATAAATTAATTTATCCACCTTACAATTTCTTAAAACAGACTTTTCATCCAGAGGTGAAGGGAATAGAAAACATCAGGCAGCATCTGAAAGATTTGACTGAATGCGGATGCTTTAGCAGAGGTTTGTAAAAGATTAAAATATGATAAATTCAGTGTGGGATGCATTGGAGGACTATAATAAATAATTTGACATATCGCATGTGAAAAATATGGCGGAAGAGCAAAAATATTCTGAACAGAAACAAAAAGCTTCAAGCCATTCTGGCTTTGAACCCTAATAATAATCTGAACAATAATAAAAATCTTCCAATTTTCATTCGAAGAATAGAAAATAGAGTTGTATGAATCCCTGTGTACCTGTTGATTGTATGTCTCTTCCCATCTGTGATCAAGCAGATTCAAAGGATGAGGATGGGTGGATGGCAATCCAAAAAGCCTTGTAATATAGATAATAAGTTTCATGGACACCAAATTGTATATCTGTGAGCTTAGAACTGGTGAAAGTCTGGTCAATGGTTCTCCCAAGTGTGGATTATGGGGAAGTGTCCATGCTCTTGCAAGAAACGGTTGAAGTCCCCAGCTGAAATGGTTTACCTTCTATTATGTTCACAGCGTCATATGGACATTTTGTGTGATTCTATAGGCTTGTGGTTGACCACCCAACAATCCTGTGCACCAAATTTGAAGTCTCTAAAGGCAATGGTTTGGCTTCTAGACCGGTGAATTGTTGACGACTGATGACCGGACGACCAACCGGATGAACGACTGGACGTACATGCATCCAATGTTCCTGCATGCCAAATTTGAAGTCCCTAGCTGAGACTGTTTGGCTTCTATTGCGTTCACATTACCATATGGACATTTTGTGTTACGTTGCCATGGAAACCACAAAAATCATCACAATTTGCCCAACTTTGACAGGCTTGTGGTAGACCACCCAACAATGCTAGATAGCAAATTTGAAATATCTAGCTACAATGGTTTGGCCTCTATATGGCGTTCACATCGTCATATGGACATTTTGCATGACTTTGTCATGGAAACCACAAAACTCATTGTCATGTACCCAAATTCAATAAGCTTGTGGTTGACCACCCAACAATCCTGCATGCCCAATTAAATCCCTAGCTGAAACTGTCTGGCTTTTATCGTGTTCACATAGCCATATAGACATTTTGCAAGATGTTGCCATGGAAACCGGCCACAAAAATCAACATGTAGGCTGTCGCCATCGGGACCCCTCGGGCCGGGCCCAGAGCAATTGTGGAAATAATGTTTCTGACCCCAACAACTCACATATTTGGGGTGGGCATAATTTTACCTGTATGATATAGATCATAGACAGACAAAACACTATAGCAATAGAGCAGTGATTACCTATGGTAGATGTAGTCGAACGATTACTGTCTATTCACAGCAATCCACACAGGTTTGTGGTAGGAGAAGTAACTCTCCAACACTCCACTTGATGTATTGGGGGCGTTACTGTAGATGTGGTCTATGGTAGTGTGGAGGTCTGTGGTGGGCAACGGGTGGATACGTTCTTGTAGATTGTAAGTACTTTGTGAGATAATGTGTTTACAAGGATATAGACAGACAGACATGTATAAAGGGGCATAACTCCTGAAAAACACATTCCATGGCACCGACTTTCAATAGGCTTCTGGTACTGGCTGTATTAAACAACTGTATTAAGTTTCATTGTTGTGAGTGAAGGACTTTTTGAGATAATGTGTTTACAAGGATATGGTCCAACAGACATGTATAAAGGGGCAGAATTCCTGAAAAACACATCCGATTACACCGACTTTGAATAGGCTTCTGGTACTAGCTGCATTAAACAACTGTATGAAGTTTCATTGTTGTGAGTGAAGGACTTTTTGAGATAATGTGTTTACAAGGATAAAAACAGACAGACATGTATAAAGGGGCATAACTCCTGAAAAACACATCCAATGGCACCGACTTTCAATAGGCTTCTAGTACTGGCTGTATTAAACAACTGTATGAAGTTTCATTGTTGTAAGTGAAGGACTTTTTGAGATAATGTGTTTACAATGATATGATGGACAGACGGACGGACGGACAGACAGACGACGGAGGCAACGACAATACCGCTCGGGCAGATTAGAATCTGCCCGAGGGGTAAAAAATCATTGTAATGTACCCAAATTCAAAAGGTTGACCACCCAACAATCCTGCATGCCGAATATGAAGTCCCTAGCTGACACGGTTTACCTTCTATCACGTTCACAGCATCATATGGACATTTTGCGTGATGTTGCCATGGAAACCACAAAAATCATCTCAATGTGCCCAAATTCGCTAGGCTTGTGGTTGACCACCCAACAATCCGGTGCACTAAATTTGAAGTCTCTAAAGGCAACGGTTTGGTTTCTAGACCGGTCACAAGAATTATTCATGACTGATGACCGGGCGACCTGACGTACATGCTGATGATGGAACCCAGCAGCCTAATAGGCTGAGTGGTAAAAACTTTCAATGTTACTTACTGAGATTGCCTCCCCTGTTTGTGCTGTTGGAGAGGACTGACCACCAGAGGGCAGTTTGGCAGGACTGGTCCCGCCTGTTTTACTCTCACTCGTCTCCTTACCCTGTCCAGCTGTTGGGCCAGAGTTGGACGCAGGATAAGAAGGCCTGAAAAAATTACACTTTGATTCACAGAGAGTGAATGAATATTTCACCCTGGACAATCCAGCTGATATGACACTGCATCGCCTCCCAATGCATGAGATGTCATGAAGAACTGTTCAAGTGTTTGAGATTCTACTCTGCAAAGTATGACAACCGATCACTATGGAAATATGTTACAACAATCAGAAAGCCTTAAATAAAATAATAAGAAACAGTCTGGATATTAAAGATTATCATAATTCCAATGATAGTTAGATAAGAAATTTGTTTAGGTTCTGTCAGCTACTAAATGGCAGCGAATATTCAGAGTTGTCTATGAAAATATGTGCGACTTACCTTAAAAGAGGAGTGTTTTCTTCTTTATTCGCTATAGTTATACCAAAAACATTTGAGGGCTGTATGTGGTTCTCTGGTGCATAGAAGGGCAGACTAGCCCCGCCTCCTCCACCCATTCCCTCAGGGCCTGTGTTATGTAGAACCATGGGCCCAGTTGTGAGGGCAAGAGGACCCTTCTTTTCAGTGATCACCTCCTCTGTTCCTCTCTCACCCATCATCATGTTAGCAGTGAACTTACACAGGGTCCTATAAATGGAGTCATATGTTACATTATAGAGGGAGTATCCTCCTCAATGAGGAATGCAATGTAGAATGCATTGGTCAACATATTTCAACTTCCAAAGGAGCAGCTAACAGAAATGCTGTGATTTATTTACAAGCTAGTACAGCATTCCTGAATGAATTTAGTCCACAGCTACCTCAACCCAAGTTCAAGCTTCAACTGGACACCATGTATTCAGTGCATGGCCAATCAAATTTCATTTTTTTTATTTTTATGATAAACTCTCCAATCACCCTATTAACACTTAATCACTCCAAATTTTGAATATAATATCGATCAGTCACTATCATCTCCTTCATGTAGGAGAAACTATATTAGATAAAATGGATAAGGTTTTGTTTTGTATGATTTCATCAACTTCCCATTCTAATAAATTTGATCACCCTTCAATAATTTTGAGAGGGAAAATGGCTCATAGAAAATATACGCAGGCCTCGTTGATTTTTGCCAATTTTTGTGAAAATTTATGATTATTTTATGCTATTTTCAAGGAAATTTTACGCTTTTTTTGCTTTTGTCATCTATTTTTTATGATTTTTTTTTATGATTTCTCATAAAAGTAGAGTCAAAGTGAATACAGATTGTATGTTGGAGAGGTGCAATGTCATATGTGACAAGTTGAGAATGAGCGGATATCAGAGAAATGTATGGCTATGTATGTGACTAATGCACTAATAATATAACAGAACCAGGTATTGTACAATATTATATGTACATACTTAGAACTCGTGGGCATGCCCAATAACAGATTTTGGAGATTTTAAGTGCAGTTCGTCAACTGACCAATTTTTTTTTTCTAACAAAAATTTATGATTTTATGATTTTTTGTTTTACAAAAAATTATGCTATTTTATGCTGTAACTCATTTTTGGCAAATTTTTATGATTTTATGGAATATGGTAATCCCTCTAATAATTCAATAATAAGAAGCCAAATTTCCCACCATGAAATATGGGGGGTGATTACATTTATTGGGAAGTTGCCAAAATGGTTCAAAATCATGCATATAATCCAATTTTCCTCATTATTTCAATGATTTTACACAGTGATCAAATATATTAGAACAGTCGAGTGAGTGAGTGAGTGAGTAGGATTTAACGTCGTTTTCAACATTGTTTCAGTCGATTGAATTGTGTTCTCAAAGATGGGGGTGACTGAATTTTAAGAGTGATTACCGTAGCTGAAGACTTACCATGCCACATGGAAGAGGAAGGTGAGGAAAAGTATTGCTAGCCGGACATTGAATTTGATGAGGGCCACAAACAGTTCAAAGTAAGTCATTGTCTTGAATGTCCTGTAGGCAGACTTTATGTTCGTCCATGTGAACAGTGACAAGAAAGTGCTCAAACCATCACGGAACAATCTGTACGTTATCCTCAATGGTTCCAAAACTCTGCAAGCAAAACAACATCTTGATACATTTATGATACAATTATGATCAATTACGATGTTATTTCCACCAAAGGGATAGATCTGCTTTGCTCACTTTTCAGAATTTCTCAGTCTAACAGTGACACAGTTATTTTATACACATAAGCATAAAAACAAATTAGAATCTAAAGATAGAATATTATCAGTGCGTATGAAATCAATGACCAAGTCAAGTCTTTACTGGCCAGACTGAGTAATAAGCAGCAAGGGTTGGTTATCCTCCGAGACTAAAGTTTCTACATGTTCCGCAGCTGTCAGTACATATCAGTGATTCTATTGTAGCACCATCAATGAGGGGCCCTTATGAGCATGTCTATTGTCTTTAATGTATTTTCCTAATCTTGGAGTAATTATATGACCACCCTTCATTACCCACCCTACATCCTCTCCCTGACCAGCTTTGAGGGCGGCTAATCTCTGTTCCTCTGCACTGATACTGGTAGCATGCTGCATCTACAATATATAATTCAGGATTCATTCAATCTACATTGAACATCTTGTAATACTTCCTATTACAATTTCCACCATGCAAGCGATCTTATATTTGAGTTTTGGTCAACAAACTGTTCAAGGTCTGTATTACAAGCGTCTAGTCCGTCATTCAGCCGTCGTCCATCAGAGAATATCCGCGTTCATGAAATTGTTGCAATTGGCAATTTAACTGACATGTATGTACCGCATGTAAAAAACGGCTTTAGTACAATAAGTGCCACAAAGATGAGCAAATTAGCAATGTTCAGGAACAAATTTCGCTGGTTCTCCTAGAAGATGAAACTAGAGTTTCCAGGAGTTTAACTATATTTTTAAGTAGTTTCCAGGTTAGCGATTAAATTCCAGGAGTTTTAAGGAATTTGATGTGAAATACTGGTATTATAAATGCTGGGATAGAGAAGGAGAAATAACTGACCTCAAAGATGGTATCCTCACAGAAGTTGACAAAACTCTCCAGTTTCTCTTTGTCCCCTCCTTCATTGACCACACTGTGCAAGAAGGACCTTTTGGACTCCTGTGTAGGGGAGATAAACATTGAATCATTGGAGTGTCCACAGCATATGAGCGGCCACAATCTCTTGTGACACAAACAGTGGCATGGAGGAGCTCCCCAAAGGACAGCCAATCAACTTTCAGGATATATGGGAATACAAGGTGGTCCAAGTCGAATCAAGAGATTGGAAAAGTTGGAGAGATCTCTGGTAATCACCAGCCTGACATGAATGTGTATTGTCTGATCTATCAAGAAACATATCATACTACAAAATGTATGAAAACCACAGTGAAGCCTGTGAATACGGACACCTGCACAAACCAACCAACCTCTAAATACGGTAATTCCCCTAATAATTCAATTACAGGAAGTTCACTTTTCAACTCTGTTCTTCAAACACAGAGAAAAATTAAACATTTATAAACAATGTTGGTATTTATTATCAAATCAAACCTGCTATTGTTGTGCCATATCTTCTTATGGAGATCCTACTGCAGGCTAAAAGTTCTCACCCTCTGGAGCCACAGCCAATAGGTTACACTGCGCCTGCGCCCATAATACACTTCCCACTTTCTTTTTCTTCTGCTGAAGCCTATAAGCATGATGCGTGCAAGGCCGAGAAGAGTGCGGGGAGGCTGGGTCGGACAGTCAAAACAATAGCAGGTTTGATTTGATAATAAATACCAACATTGTTTATAAATGTTTAATATTTATTGCTCAAATCTACACCTGCTATTGTTGTGCCCCACTACCAACAGTAAGGTGGAGGGCCTCGGCTTTGTTGAAGTGTGGCTGTAACCGCTGAGATGATCAGAGATGCATGGTACCATAAATTGAACCCATTAGTAACCCTGGGCGTAAAGCACTGTAGGGGCTAAGAGGCAATTACTAGTAAGACGGTAAGAAGGGTATAAGGACCGGGACTTCTGCACCCGAATACTAGAGTGCCAACCGATATGCTCCAATCGCCAATTTCTTTCCTATGAAATTCTTGAATGTCCGACACTAAAGTACCTAAATAAAACATTTATACTCACCTAATGTCGGGGTCTTGACAGCTGGCCGGCTGGTATTGGCGATTACCGATGTGCTGTGACTCGTAACCATCTTGCAGACTCGTCGGTCGGCCTGAGATCGGTGCTGCCCCCCCCCCCCGCCTCTCTTTTGTGAAGACTAGGCGACTACATGCTGGGCGGCAACAAGTGGCCCTAGCATGGTCAAGTCTCTCAGATAGAAATCTGTAAACGTGAAATTGGCACTCCAAGCACAGGATTGGACAATGTCATCTAGCGATACATTCTTCCATAAAGGCCATGATGTGGCGATGGTTCGTATTTCATGAGAAGCAGCAGTGGGGGGGGGGGGAGGCATCGAGGGATAGTTCTTATGTCCATTTAATGGTCTTGCTCAACCAAGAGGCCACCATATTCTTGATAATGTCTTGAGTAGCCCTTGGGTGAAGAGAGAGCAGCAGTAGTCGACGAGAACCTCTGATTGGATCGGCACGGCTGAGGTAGTGACGTATTGCTCGTACTGGACACAGTAAGATGTCGTTATCAAGTCCTTGAACAAAATCTGATAATGCAGGGATGGAATACAGACGTTGAGCACAAGGTCCTTGACGTACAGTCTCATTCTTGGCGATCAACTAAGGAACAGGGCGGAAGGATATGGGTGACCAATCTGCTGTCCAAGTCATCGATTTCCTTTTCAAGGCATGAAGCTCGGATACTCTAGACGCCAGGCCGAAGGCCGCTAGGAAGGCAGTCTTGTAGGAAACAGCTTTGATAGAGACTGACTGTAATGGTTCAAAGGCTGGGTGAAGGAATGCGCTGAGAACCACACCAATGCCCCACTTCGGTAATAGTTGACGGGAACGACGGGACTGTAATGCACAGGCATGTATAAGAGCAGAGATATTGAGATACAGGCTAATGTCAATGCCCGCAGATAACAGTAGAACCCGGGTCAAGGCTGATCGGTACCCTTCAATAGTGCTGATTTTAAACTTCTTATCTCGGTGCAGGTGAAGAAGAAAGTCGGCAACTATAGGAAGAGAAGCAGTGTCAGGATCGGAGCCTCGACGTCGACACCACGAGATGAAATATCTCCACTTAGACAGGAGGTGTGATGTGGAAGATCGGTTGGATGAAACCATTGTCTCTGCAACATCTGCTGAAAATCCTTGGTCTGTGAGGGTACTCTGGATAATCTGCAGACGTGTAGGTTGAGCCACTGAGGGTTGTGATGGAGTATCCCGCAGGGTTGGCTTAACAGGTTGGCCCACACTGGTAGGTGACGTGGAGAAGCGGTGAGTAGAGGGATCAGAGCCGGAAACCACGGTCGACGAGGCCACCACGGAACAACGAGAAGAATGATGCAGTCGTGTTGAACAATCTTCTGTAGTACTTCCTGCAGTAAGCCAATGGGTGGGTAGGCAGTACACAAGGAAGTTGTCCCAGCTGATCGATAGGGCATTGATGGCGTAGGCTCGCGGGTCCAGAACCGGACTGATGAATAGGGAAAGCTGTGCATTGTTCCTCGTCACAAACAGGTCGATCAGAGGATTTTCCCAGATGCTGGTGATGTGTTGGAAGACCTCTGGATGCAGTTGCCATTCGGTCTGTAGCACAGTGTCGGGGCGAGACAGGCGATCTGCTAATACATTGAGCCGACCTGGAACATGACGAGCACACATGTGGTAGTGATGTTGCAGAGCCCAGACGAAGAGGGTCCAAACCAGACGGAATGTTGGGTAGGATCCGGTGGTACCCATCTTTTTGATATGAGCAATGACGGTTGAATTGTCTGTTGCGATGAGACGAGACGAATTTACCAGTAGATGACTCCAATGCTGGACTGCACATATGACCGCTTTCATTTCCAAGAGGTTGATATGAAGTTTGGCATCCGATGTCAACATCTGTCGGACATCTCTAGGTCATCTAGATGGGCTCCCCAACCTGTCACGGACGCATTGGTGTAGAGATGGTGTAGTGGAGCTACAAAGGGTATACAAAGGGTACTCCCAGCATGACATTGTAACGGGACTGCCACCAAATCAGATGTGGATGTAGAGACGTCAATACCGGACCAGGGGGTTGAGGAATGACATCTGAAGATATCCCTGCAGGTGGTATTGCAGAGGCCGAACTTGGAGACGACCGTAGTGAGCAAATCTGACTTCTGAGGGTGAGGGAAGAAGCCAAGATGTCGACTGTGAATACCTCGATATGAATACCCATAGATGCAGGAATGCGATGATTGGTGCTGAGATACGAATGAAAAATCATGATGCGATGTTGACTCCGAAAGGGAGAACCTGCCACTCGAATTGTCGACAGGCGATGGTAAGCGTAGGAAGCGACTAGGATGAATGGGTATGTGAAGATCTGCGTCTAGTAAATCGATGGGGTTTACCAATCCCGAGAGATGTAGATGGCCCGAATCGATGAAACCGACGTCATCATGACACGAGGTGGTGGCGACAGGTGCCAAAAACTCCCAGCTGTAAATGGCCTCCGACTACCAGATGGTTAAGGAAAAGAGATCCAAACCTGACAACTCTATCCATGCGGAGGGTAAGGGTGAGTAATTGGGAAAACTTCAATACTTGATCCAATGACAGTCCGGTACAGAAGGTTTGTCTGGAAGAAATAAACATGGAATCCATACCAGAGACAGAGCACCAAACTTGTAAGCTCGGACATCTCCGACACGAAGGTAGTAGTATGCCATCTATCCGCAAACGTAACGCATCCACACTCCAGTGTTGACGTCTGTGAGCGAAGGTCGATACTTCATGTAGAAACTACTGTCTGGGTCCTGAGTCGTTGGCAGGTGCACAGATCTCGACACGTTGTTATCCCCAGACTTGATTGTCCCGTGATACTTACATAAAGTATGAACCGTGAAGGTGATAAGTTCCGAACAGGAGCACTAATGATGCGGACGACAAACGACGATCAAGATTTGAAAACATCGTCGAGGCTCAGATGAAACCATAGCACATAGTGTAGTAGAGTCTATCGATCCAAACCACAAGATGTAGTGAAGCCGACCGAGTTGAAGAAACATAGGTCGATGTAAAGTCGGAGCCCAAAGTGTTGCTGCGGAATCTGAAATGAAGGACGATCTATAACGGACGTGGCGTAGTCCAAGAACATGCCTCATAATTCCACAATCTGGACTGACCAATCAAATGATTCATAAAGAGATCACTGGTGTTACATAATAACCCATGAAATCAATGTTCAATGCTGAATCAATATAAAATTGAGGTCACATACTTACCAGTCCATCACAAAAGTATAAAATGATCATCCAGTTAATTATGACAGTAAAAATTATGCAGATAATTTTTAATTTTATTTTTTATTTTTAATCTCTCAATAAAAGAAATTAATTTAATTTTACGATGCTGTAGACCAAGGAGCTGTTTTGGACGAAGCAAGTGAAAGAGGGACGGCTAAGATAGTCACGGGTGAAGTCGAAGTCCGTCGAAGTACAAGACTGAAGATCAGTAGCAGTCTATAAATGAGTGAAGCCATAGTCCATAGAGTCGATTGTACTGGACTGTGGCTAGATAGAGGACGTCTCCAGGTCGGATGTCCGCTGAGAAGAGGACAGGGGGCTATTGTTCGATCTTGATTGGAATGATAGCTTTAAACGTAAACAACTGGACCGTAGCCTGGGTACTGTGTTCCTTTAGGCAGTGCCAAACCAGTGACAGACGATTGCATAACTCCAGACTTGATCTTTGTCTTGAACGTAAACAAGTCTGCTGAATTCGATATAACCCCGAATAAGACCTGTGCAGGCATGCTAGGGAAGATCTACGTAACACTCATGTCGTCTCGGACGAGCGTCATTCTGATTGTCTTCAGGGGAAAATAAACCCACATCAGATGTGTTCATAATTTCTCAGTGAAAAATAATAAATTTACATGTAATTTTTACATTTTTAAACTGAAACTTACCTTACTGACATATGCGTTCGTGTGCAAACACGGATTAACAAGTGAAGAAATTAAAACAATAGCACAGTTCATTTCCCGCCTAATCACCCACGCCAGCACTCAATCACAATAGATCTCCACTTCTTACGCGTAAATGTAAAGATCCCAAGCGGGGAGGTCGGGTGGGACCATCACTCTGTCAGTAAGGTAAGTTTCAGTTTAAAAATGTAAAAATTACATGTAAATTTATTATATTTTTTACACAGTGAAACTGACCTTACTGACATATGCGAGAATTCCAAAGCAGGACGGAGGGAAGTCCAAGTGACAGCGACTAATGGCGTGAGGATTAGACGGAAGTCAGCAAGAGACTTCATGCTGGCCATAAAACTTAAATAAGAATAGGCTTCCATAAAGACTCAATAGCGACAGGGTCATATAACGGTATCGTAGACACTGTCCCTATAGTAAGCCCAGACCTCCCAGGCTCATCGGCGCTGACATAATGGAAGTTATATACACGTGCCCCCCCCCTTTTTTAAAAGAAAGTTTTTTATGAGGAAACGTGTTCTTACCATTAAAAACCGATAAAAACACACAGGCCTCTAGTGTCTGTGTGCTGACCCGACCCCGGTGATCTGCTGCGCTGTCACCAGTGGTCCCAAGGAAAATAGGTCGTCCTTGATAAGTGTCATGTCTCTCAAGTAGTATGATGCGAAGGTTGTGTGAGATCTCCAAAAACAAGCCCTCATAATATCAGTTACCGACCTGTTGGTCCACAAAGGCCAGGACGCCCCAAGCGCCCTGATCTCATGTGCAGAGACATCACACAACGCAGCCTGCATCGATGACACTCCATCGTAGGCTAACCTAATAGTTTTGGAGAGCCAAGAAGAGATAGTGTTTTTAGATATCTCTTGTTGGCTCCGGGGACAAAATGGTATAAATAATCGCCTTCGCCCAGCACGTAGTACTTTAGTGCGACTAATATATACAGTAAGGGCACGAACCGGACACATAAGGTTGTCCGATTCTAACCCTGAGGAAAGGAAATCAGCTAAAGCTGGAACCCTAAATTCTCTACAAGAAGTGTCGTACAGAGATTGGTTCTTGGCTACAAATTCAGGAATGGTAGTAAGTACCACATAAGTCCATCGAGAATCATGCCTAATTTCCCTAGCATCCAAAGCGTGTAGTTCTGACACGCGAGCCGCTGAAGCCAAGGCTAACAAAAAAAACTGTTTTGTAGGATAGGAATTTCAGATCGGCTGTAGTTATGGGTTCGAACGGAGGTTCTGATAAACTCCGTAGAACTAATGCTAAATCCCATTTAGGAAGTTTTGGTACAGAGACAAGCCTGTCAATCCTAAACGATCTAACCAGAGCTGTTAGATTAGGATCAGAGGCAGGATTAACGCCAGTAGACAGGTTAATAATCCTAGATAATGCAGATCTGTAACCATCCACCGTAGATGGAGCAAGACCCTTGTCTTGAAACAGGTGTAACAAGAAATCTGCTATCTGCTGAACAGAGGCAGAACGGGCATCAATGTTTCTTCCAGTACACCACTCATGGAAGACCCTCCACTTCCCTTGATAACAAGCTGATGTGGAGGATCGAGTGGAAGCGACCATTCTTCTCGAAGCTTCCCTAGAAAACCCAACCTCAGTGAGCTGATCCTTGAGCACTTGCAAGCGTGCAGATGGAATGCCTGAGGTTTGTGGTGGAAAATTGCTGACTTCGGTTGACGAAGTAGTTTTTCCCAAAGAGGTAGTCGTCTTGGGACGTCTACCAGTAATTCCAGAAGGTCGGGAAACCACGGACGAGCTGGCCACCAAGGGACAATTAGATAAACCACGCATGGATGCGCGCGTATCTTTTGTAGAACTAGAGGCAGGATTGAAGGGGGCGGGTAAGCATACGCTATTAGACCCGTCCAATCCTGCGATAGAGCATCGACTCCCACTGCTAGAGGATCCAGTACAGGGGACATATACAGAGGGAGTTGATGATTCAGGTGAGTAGCGAACAGATCTATCAGCGGTTGTTCCCAAATCTGAGCGATTTGGCGCAGAATGTCTGTGTGAAGCTGCCACTCCGTCGGTATAATCTGATGTTTTCTCGACAGTGCGTCGGCTAGTACATTCAGATGTCCTGGTATGTGTCTGGCACGAAGTATGATATCGTTCTGCCAGCACAGATGGTAGAGTATCTCGGTCTGCTTCAGAAGCTTCGAGGACCGAGTTCCCCCCCATCTTGTTGATGTAAGCTAAGACAGTTGTGTTGTCTGTAGCTACCAGAACCGACTGGCCTTTGAGGTCCTGTATCAATAAGAGTATTGCTCGATTGACGGCCATGAACTCTAACACATTGATATGGAGTAACCTCTCCTGCGGAGTCCAATAGCCTGATATCGATTTGGATCCGAGGTGGGCCCCCCATCCTTGCATCGAAGCATCCGTGAACAGCTGATGAGTAGCTTGAAACGGAAGCAGTGTTACACCAGGCATCACGTTGAGAGGGTCCATCCACCATAATAGGTGATGTTTGACTTCCTCTGTGACAGGAATCATGGGATTCCTGTGCCTGTGTGGCCAATGCTGATTTAAATAGATCATTAGTGGCCGTAACTGTAATCGGCCTCGTGGTGTGACATCCCGTGTGGATGTCAGTAGACCGATTATTGATGCAAACTGGATGGCAGTGCGGCAAGAATGTCTGATGAACAGTGGAATGTCGCGACATATCTTGCACCAACGAACTTCCGGTGGCCGAGCAATGACCAATTTGGTGTCGTACGCCACGCCTAGGAAGTTCCGTTGTTGTGACGGTGTTATCTCCGATTTTTCCTCGTGTGGGAGATAACCCAGTAGTTCGAGGATGTGCCATACAAATGTTGTATCTCATCGGAGTTGTATTCTGCACATATTCCTGATAATGGAATCGTCTAGGTAAAAATGATATTTGATACTTCGACTGTGCAGATACGCCGCCACTGGCTGAAATACTCTGGTGAAGATCCAAGGGGAACTGGCTAGACCGAAAGGTAGAACCTGGAATTGGAAACGGCGAGCACCGACCAGGATATCTCAGGTACTTCCGGTAACTTGGATGAATCGGGATATGCAGGTAAGCGTCCCGAAGATCCAAGGAAGTTAACCATTCCCCTTGAACCAGAGCGGTCCTGATGGACCGGAAGGACTCCATCCGAAAGTGAGGGGGTTTCATCAGGAAGTCCTTGTTCAGCCTGCGCAGATTTATTATCATGCGCATTTCCGGTGTATCCTTCTTTGGCACAAGGAAGACCGGAGAATAGAACCCGGGGACCGGTCGTGGACCGGAAGTTCTATTACTGCATGCTTCTGGATAAGTTTGTCCACAGATGCCTGTGTTACCAGAAGGTGTGCCTTCCGTATAGGTATACGGGAGGGCTTGGGAGCAGCAGTAAGGGGTGGATCTATAGTAAATTCTAGGGGGTAACCGTATCGAATAGTACGGATTACCCACGGATCCATCCCCAGTGTTTGCCAATTCCGCCAAAATCCTTGAAGTCGTCCCCCGACCGGGAGACTGGATTTCGGCGGGACCGGAAGTTGAGGCAATTCGTGGTCCCGCCATGTCATGAGATTGACATGGCCCGAATCGTCACCGGCCCTGCTGCTTTTTGCCACGACCTTTCCCTTTACCTTTATAGTTGGGATTGGTCTGGCCTTGCTGTTGTGGCATGCGACCCGCCGCTTGAGACTTCCCTTTTGGCCCGGAAGCGGAAGTAGTCGGCCTAGGTTGCTTGGCTGGTGGACCGGAAGTGTCCGTAGAAATACGTTTTCCTGTCCCCATACCACCCGCTCTAGGCGGAGGATTAGGCTTAGCCTTCTCCACCGTATCCCGTAGAGACGGTATAATGCCATTAAACAACAGCGAAGATGCTGGCGATTGCTCCTTCAAAGTACGAATGACTATATCAGGAGCATGGTTGACAACGGAAGACAAGTAAGCTTGTCGTCTCAGATGAACAACCATCGCAGCATTGAACGCGGCTAAAGCCATTGCATCAGCATTAGCTTTAGCAGCCACGTTCTGAAGATCCGCCAGTAATTGTAGCTCAGGACTACTACTGGCTGCTAACTGTGAACGCGACAACCTGCTCAACACAGTGGATATGGCCGTTAGAAACCAGTCCATGTGAGAGGCTATGGCTACCCCCTGCCGCGCAGCTTCTTCAATAGTAGAAGACTGCTTATCAGTTAGCGGGATCAAGACCTTGGAAGGGACCTTGTTGCCTTTACATATGTCGGCAAGATCAGGTTCCGGTTCCGCGGCCTTAAAGTCATATGTCGAATCATGAATTCCGTACGCTCTAGACATGGGCTTCTCCACCGGAAGTGGTGCCGAAGCGGAAGCCGGTCTAAAGAGTGCACGTTTTCCCGTTCTTGTAATACGTTCCTGCATTGTTTTAGGCTGGGCTAAAACCGTATCAAGAACGGAACATAAACCATGAATGGCATCTGACCCAGGAAGTGACGACGTCTGCATGGTAGTTGTCGACGGAGCCTCTGCCATAGTATGTAGGCGAGAGGATGTCGGCGGTGGGGGTCGTGACATATTAGGGTACAACTCGTACAGAGCTTCTAGTACCTCTGAACATGAACGTCTCTCCGGATCATGATCACTGTCATTATCCTCAATGGATTGACGTTGCGCGACCCCCTGACGTCTTATCGATGGGTCAGTAGACAAATCAATCGGATCAGACGATACTACCGGAAGCTGTGTCGGAACCGGGGATGGAACCTGAACAGTACCGGAAGCGGAAGTCAAGAGTCGCCGGAACTGATTTAGTTCAGCTG
>JAVTVY010039688.1:0-19662 GCA_036873755.1 Hanleya hanleyi | reverse complement strand
AACTATAACTCTAGCTTTGTGCGGTGTTTTAATTTTTGTATATCGGTATGAGATGCCGGAAGAGAAATACTTCTTTTCTTAAGAAAATGTTAGTGTTCGTTGAATAAAGCTTCAGAGTATTTCCAGTGGAGGAGTAAATCGATACGGAAGCACATGAATGGTAAGAGTAATATTCACATATAAATATTATATTGGGGCCTTGTATGCTGAAACAATTGCGAATTTACTCTTTCAGGTTTGCTTCTTCTTGCACCATGATGCCTCTCAATGTTTGTTTTGTTTAGTCGCCCACCTGTTCGGAATTGGTCTTATGGAAATCCCACCATTGTTTTGTATCTCAAGTCACCCTTGTGATTGTGGATGTTCATATAAACTCCAGGAATATGTTACAATGGGTAAGTAGACAGTAGATACAACTGCGAAGAGTACAGACAGATGTCCTGAACACAGCTGTCATATTTTACCATCATTTCAATTTTGGCATATGGAGCTTGATAGAATAACCTTGTAGAACCAGCTTCTGCATTGATGTTTTGTGATGTCGATTGCAATCGTCACATTTTTGACAGGATCTAGCAAATTACATTGAGCGAGTCTCAACAAACGAAAGCACTCTTTGAGGTGTGAATATTTGTTTGAACATAGCAACGCAAAATTATTTAAAGGTATATAACAAAAATATATCAGCAAATTACAATGAGTATTCTGTTTGATTTGAAGGAAACTACAGATAGCCCTACTATGATAGACCTATATCTCTATAAAAATGAAGCGGGCCTTCTCTCTTGTCGACTTTGCGAAGCGTGACTGAGATACATCATACTCTAGATAACGACTTTACACCGAAACTCATATGGATCAAGAATACTGATCAGCGATACGGATTTGATATTTTGGGGACATCAGGATGTCTTTCCGGCATCATTTCCGGCGGCGCAGCGCCTCCGGATATCTGAATTCAGTAAGAATGGGAGCGGCCATCTTGATATTGGAAGAGTAACAGGTGTTTTCTCGAGCCATACTTCACAGACGTGCCATGGAGTGATCCAACTAGTTTCATATCGTAAAACGACAGGATTGTATCACCCGTTCGTGGTTAACTCATTAATATTAATTCTGTTATAATGAATTCATCGAATAAATGTCCTTTAGTACTATTTTTTTATGGCTGAGAGACCAAATCGATGACCATACATGATCAAATTATCCACCTGTACGTCTGCAGCAAAATGTTTGAGATTGAACTGCGAGTTACTAAAAACTCGAAACAGTAAAACACGCGGATCGGGTTGATGTGTAGAGAAAGTCGATCTAGGCTTAATTTACAATGACACACATCAATAAAGAAATAGTAGCTTGATGATGGGTCCCATATAATGCCACAGCGCGAACTCTTACATCAGGCTATATGAAGTGACTTAATACGTCAACCAGAGAACATTACTTTCAAAGTCCTAGTTGGACATGCGGTTCATATGCACATTTTGCCAGCAAGCTAACTTCCGGTTAACCCTACACTTTCCAGATGGGTCCTTGCGCGAACTACAGTAGTCAAACCTTTAATGAAAAACAAATCGACGTTTTTTAACCATAATGGTGCATCGTGATCTGTATTCACCAGTTGCACACGTAATCGGATTGTACTACGCAGATTATAAGCTACAAACGTTTCCGCTGGCATTGATGCATCTGCATCAATAAGTTTTCTTGTTGAAAACTGTTGACCGCTTCTCTCTTGAAATAAAGTAGCCTAGTTTTATGTATACTAGCATTTATTCTTTTAATTTGGTGCTAGTGTAATTATATGAATTAGGTCTTTAGATTGTGGACGAGAAAATTCTTTAATGGACGACGGCTGAATTGTGAATGACAGACTAGACGCTTGTATTTCAACCGTTTGAGCGAAATCGCACGATTCAAGACACTTTAGTCTCATTAGATGGCTATTTATCAATTTATACTCAGCATGAATCAAAATGCAGAGGATCCAATACAATACACAATAAACTACAGCTATGAAGCCATATCACAAAAATAAATACACACGATAACTTAATTACACAATTAAAATAACAATTAACAAATCATAAATAAACGTATGTCATGCTCATTACCAACGCCAGATTCATCTAGCTTGATGAATGACAAGGAAAGGACTTTGAATTGGTAGGTTTTAAAGCGTCTGCATATAGTATTCATAAGAGAACAGATATAGGTCAGCAAACAGGGTTGCACAATTAGTACCCATTGAAATATCTATTTGCTGTTGATATACTGTGTTGCCAAATTTCACATAGATATTTTTAATGAGAAATTCAAGCAACTCTATAAACAAAGAAACATCCCGTGAATGATATCCCTTGTATGTAGTAGAGCTAAAGAATGACTTATTCTTCTGCCATTCCTTCTATCGGCGATCAGTTTTCTTGAACACATATACTATTAATGAACTTAGACGGTCAATGAAGTCCTGGTGAGGGATTATAGTATACAGAGCCGAGAAATCCCATGTGTCCCGTCTGTACGGTATGTGTCCCTTAGCAAGTTCTTCCGTAAGACATTTAGAGTTTTTCAATATCCACATACAATCAACGAGTATTTAGAAATAGTGGCGCAATACCTTTCCTAAATGCTATCCGATCAAAATGCACGAACAGTTCCATCGCTAGGTGATATTTCTAACCTATCGTCAACACAAGGTATTCTTACATTCTTGTCCTATTTAGACACATTTTCAGAAAATGTCCATCCGATTTCAAAACTTTTCTGAAGTTCTTCTCTGGTCCAAAGTTTTCCCTTCCTGCTGTGGAGCCGCAGTTTCTTTTTTTGCAGGAGTCAATGAAGATATCAAACAAAATTTCAATCTTTTGGAACGATCATTTGAAAACCGTCACGGCCCTTCCACAACTCTTATAGGCGCGTGATGCAGCCATATATGAACAAGCAGCCAGAGGATGCTAGGTCCCCCGCCAAAATGGCAGCAATATTTATAAGCGCTGTCGGTTTCAGAAGATCATGAGGATGGCAACAGCTACTTCACAGGCGTAAGAAGCAGAGGGGTCTTTCCACCTTCCCAGGTTTTGAGATCAACTCCGAATGGCTGACTGAATGTTGATTGCTACTGTAATATATTTTCTTTACCGTGTAGCATGAAAATTATGTAACTGAAATGCAACCCCAAGAGACAACTCATGGCATATTATCTGCAAACTAAATTTGACAAGAATATGAAGGCATCCTCAACCTATTGCCCAGAAACCAAATTTAGACTTTGCCACAAGGAGTCACCACCTGTAGGTGCAAGCAGGCAAAATACAATCCCAAATGACATCTCATGTCATGGTATCGGCATATGAACTTTGAGACTCTGAAGAGGGGTCCTCAAGTTATTGCCGGTACTAGATGCCCACCGGTGTTCATGTTATTTGGGGCGGGTCACATATGAATACAAAATTTGAGAATAATCTGATGAGCAGTTGCCAAATTATTGCCCGGAAACAAATTTTTCCACCAGGAGACGCCACCTGTAGGCAGAAGCGGGAAATATACAATCCCAAGGAACATGGTATCGTGGGGACATCTGCGTACCAAATTTGAGAAGAATCCGATGAGGGTCCTCGAGTTATTGCCCAGAAACCAAATTTAGATTTTGACACCAGGTGACGCCACCTCTAGGCGCAAGTCAGTGAAATGCATTATCGACAAGCGACATCTTATGTCACGGTACATTCATACAAAATTTGAGAAGAATCCGATGGTCAGTTCTCAAGTTATTACCCGGAAACGAATTTGTGATGTTGCCACCAGGTGGCGCCACCTGTGAGTGCAAGTGAGCGAAAGGCAATCCCATGCAACAGCTCCTGGCATGGTAAATGCATGCCAAATTTGAGAAGAATCCGATGAGCCGCAACGTTTCTCATGTTACCCAGAAAGGTACATATGTAGGATATTTCAAAGAAATTCGACCAAGTGTTTCTAAGTTATCACTTGCAGCATGGAATAATGGAATGAACTTTAGTGGCGCCACCTCCGGGTGGATTTGCTGAAACGCATCACCAACGGTGTTTTGTCGCAGGGAATGCATTTACCAAATTTCGAAGAAATCCGACAAATTGTTCGAAAGTTATCGCTCGCGAAGGATTTGAACAAACATGAACGGACATGCATTAAAGATTGGAACAAGACTCAGTGGCGCCACCTACAGGCGGATCTTGCTGAAACGTAATACCAGCGACGTCTTGTCGCAAAGAATGCAGATGCCAAATTTCGGAGGAATCCGACAAAGCATTTAGGAGTTATCGCTTACGCAGTATTTGCACGGACATGCACTAAATATTGGAACAAGACCCAGTGGCGCCACCTACAGGCGGAGCTTGCTGAAACGTAATACCAACAGACGTCTTGTCGCAAAGAATGCAGATGCCAAATTTCGAAGGAATCCGACAAAGCATTTAGGAGTTATCGCCTGTGAAGCATTTGCACGAATATCCACGGACATGCACTAAAGATTGGAACAAGACCCAGTGGCGCCACCTACAGGCGGATCTTGCTGAAACGTAATGCCAACAGACGTCTTGTCGCAAAGAATGCAGATGCCAAATTTCGGAGGAATCCGACAAAGCATTTAGGAGTTATCGCTTACGAAGTATTTGCACGGACATGCACTAAAGATTGGAACAAGACCCAGTGGCGCCACCTACAGGCGGATCTTGCTGAAACGTAATACCAAGAGACGTCTTGTCGCAAAGAATGCAGATGCCAAATTTCGGAGGAATCCGACAAAGCATTTAGAAGTTATTGCTTACGAAGTATTCGTGCATGCACGGACACATAGAAGCAAGACCCCAGTGGCGCCACCTACAGGCGGATCTTGCTGAAACGTAATACCAAGAGACGTCTTGTCGCAAAGCATGCAGATGCCAAATTTCGGAGGAATCCGACAAAGCATTTAGAAGTTATTGCTTACGAAGTATTTGCACGGACATGTCCGTGCATGCACGGACACATAGAAGCAAGAACCATTTTAAAGTCCCCGGCCGCGTTGCGGCGGGGGACAAAAATAACAGTGGCAAAATCAGCCACTCGAAAACTGGACCTTTGTCGGAAAGAAAGAATGTCTGGAGGAGAAACACTTTCGTTCTTTGCACGGTTAACATCATGTGCCATATTTTTTAAGCCATCTAATCTAAATGACACGATTGAAAAGGCAAGGTTAGCTCCAAGTGATTATGGAACACCATCAACTGCCAGTCGCTGTTTAGCTGAAATATCGCTGAATGCGACGTTAAACCTTAAATCTCTCTCTCTCTCCATCAACTGCCATCGCCGCATTTACTGCAAAGTGATTTCCAAATGATAAGCCAGATATCTGTGAATCTGCAAGTAGGGCAGCAAAGTTCATGGTTTGATCATTTTAGTGTGATTGACGGTACGTCTATTTGCACTATTTGTTTATCTTTAGGTCACTTTTCAACTTATTTCGCAGAAAAAAAGCAAGTTTATTGCATTTTGTTTTGTGGAAAAAATAACCACGATGAGTTTGACTGTTACCAAGAGGAGGTTTCTGGGAATTATAAAAGAAATGGTAGTAACCAAAACCAAAACAAAATCAAAATAACCAAAGATATGATTTCAAAGGCTACAGATTCATTATCCCGGGGCGCATAGCGAGTCCAAATTTGACCTCGGGTCCAGGTTTCATGATATTGACTCCGTCACAAGTTAATAAGTGTATAATGTATTTCAAGATCATCATGATGTTCATATGAACAGACAAACTCAAGTCGTGACTGGGATACATCATGCTCTAGATAACCACTTTACAAAGAAAATCATATGGATTAGGAATACTGATCAGTGATACGAGCTCGAGAATTTTGGGATATCATGATGTCTTGTCGGCATCATTGAAAACTGTGTTGCGAGAAACTAGACTATTTCGTATGAATACATTGTTTTTGAATTTGGAGCTAATGCTGTTATATGAAGTTAGACCTTTGGATTATGGACGCGGAAATTCTTTAAAGGACGACGACTGAATATTGAATGAGGAACTAGGCGCTTGTGTATGAAATTAATCCGCGTATCTCTCCGGAGTTACCGCCATGTTTTCACGAGGAACGTCTAAGTTAATTGTACAATATATTGAAGCTACACAGAATCGGAAAACGATAAAGACTGAAAATAAAGCTGTGACTCTACACGGAATAAAAATATTGTCTATATAATATAATATATATATAATATAGACTTTCCACAATGAGGTGCGAATCTACGCAATTTAGATTCGATTATCAGGGTGCGAATTAGACAATATATTGTGTTTCGTGCGATTCTACTCTATAAATTCACTTGTTTCATAACAAACTATACACATCTACACATTGAACGTCATTTTATTCCCGATACATGCAAACAAATATCATTCTGGTGATTGTTTTCGTTTCCCTGTATTAAAAGCCATCGGTTTGTTGCGGTACGTACCAGGCAGAATTGTAAGGAATGAAATTTATTAATTATCCTACCGAGGAACTTCAGGAGGTGTCGAATAATGTCAGTATACTGTGGAGAGGAGTTTTTTCGACTCTCCATACTACAATCGCTCATCAGAACTTGATTGACCGTATAGGTTCATTAATATTATCGGTGTTCAAGAAAATTGATCGTCGATATATTAACGTCAGAAATCATGAAGCATTCTTTAGCTTTACTACATACAAGAGATATCATTCATGGGATGTTTATTTGTTTATAGAGTTGCTTGTATTTCTCATTAATAATATCTATGTGAGATTTGGCAACACAATATATCAACAGCATATAGGTATCTCAATGGATACTAATTGTGCAAACATTTTGGCCGACATATATCTGTTCTCTTGTGAATACGACTATATGCAAACGCTTTCAAAAACTGATCATTTCAAAGCCCGTTCCTTCTCATTCACCAAACGCTATATAGACGATCTTCTCGCTGTGGATAATCGCTATATAAATTACGCAGTGAAGGATATATCCACCTTCACTGGATTGGAAGGAAACTACAGACGGCGTATCATACATGTATTTACGCCTATATTTCTATATAAACGAAGCGGGCCTTCGCTATATAATCGCTATATAAATGAGGCAATGAAGGATATATATCCACCTTCGCTGGATTTGAAGGGAACTACAGATAGCTCTATAACGGCACATCATATTTATATCTCTCTTAAAATTAAGCACGCCTCATCTCTCGTCGACATTAGGACAAAAGAGATGATTACAATTTCGACATCGTAAATTATCCCTTTCTTGACAGTAATATCCCAGTGCGACCTACATTATTAGTTATACGTCGCCCTTCCGGGGTAATACGGGATGAGATTTGGTTTCTCTCGCCATATTTTTCCGAGGCGCAGCCGAGGGAAAATATGGCGAGAGAAACCAAATCGAATCCCGTATTACCCCGGAAGGGCGATGTATAACGAATTTATCATATCTCAGAGCATTAAGAATCACTTTGGACTTCAAGGCCGACATAATGGAACGGACTTCGATCGGACTTGCACTGGTTTCAGAACGATCCACAGCATGCACCGGAAAAAATGAACACAAAGACAAATGTATCATTTTTACAATCCTCATCTTTAAAACGTACTAAGGGAGGAGCAAAGATAACGATAACATATACTGTAATCCGTGAACAATGAACCCGGTTTCCGTGTGAAATACCGGTGGGCTTCGGTGATAAAGAATGAACAATCTAACTTCAAATTCAGCTTCATCTCTTATGTTCTGTTCTGAAAATCAGAAACGTATAAAATACTGGAACATTAAGCTTAATCTCAATTTCATATTTGATATTTAATAGCCATCGACGAGTATAATATCTAGATTATATACCTTTTGTTAATAAATACATCGAAAGACCCGTTCCGGATTCACATCTGTTGCGTAGATATGTAAGTTTCAAATACACGTGTGAACTGTTACATTTCCATTCTGTCTATAATTCAACACCGTGTCACTCGACAGTGTCACTTGTGTCATGTTTCCATAACATCACACAGGAGAAGGACCAACATGAACTGACTTAAATTTACAGTTCGAGAGAAAAATCGGAAAAATCAAACTGTCCTGCACAATTTGGCAGAAGTATAGGTATTTGCTTCTTTTCGCACGATCATGTTGATTGCATTTATTGTGCAGTTATTGAACATTGGCGCTGAGGGATTTGCGGCGACCAGGATAGCTGTGGGAATGTCACACGATGTGGGCGGGACAGCGGTGCTGTCGAATTCACAAAACAGCTGATTAAGATCAAAATCAAAGTCGTCGGCATGGCCTTCTGCTCGTACATCCTGGGTGTGTAACACGGCCGACGTGGCATCATTTGACGTGGGTGCAGGGTACTGAGAAGATGATGTCACAGTTTCTGCAGGATGGGGTTTGACAAGAACATTTACTGGAAGTGTATGCGTACCGGTATTCGTCTTTCGGATTGAACCCATCGTGTCAGGAAAGGCTACTGACGCAACCGTGTGGCCCATTTGCAGTTTCTCGCCATCACTTACTCGCTGGTAAACCGACAGCGACGAGGCAGATCTGTGACCTGTGACAGCCATTATTTGAGATGCTGAATAGTTGTTTCTACCAAAGATGGTGATGCCGGTTGCTCGTATACTGTGGTTAGTGTATGGTTCAGAAAGTTTCAGACGAGTGCCCAGGTTGGTCATGAAGGCTGCCAAGCGGTGTTTCCCAATAGGTTTGTTATAATACCAAACTTTATCGTCGTCGAGGATACTATCAACCGGGTACTGCCACAAGCGATCACATTTCGGATGGAGTTTGGAGATATAACTTTCGAATGAAGCAACAGGACAGAACGGGGAACCTTCTTCTTCAGGCATGAATCCGGTAACACCCTCTTTTTGCTGGGCCCAGCGATTTTTTGTGAGTTCATCCTCCTTTTTTTTCACATACCTCTGCCCAGTTTTCGGGTCCCGCTTGATGATGAATGTGTTTTTTGTCATCTTTTCCATAATCTTCACTCCCCTTCTAAAGAAGAACAGACGTACATCGAACTGAACTTTATTTGCAAGCCCAGTTGGGGTTTTTGGGGACATGAGAACAGACTTGTAGAGTTTACAACGATCGGACTCGTTTATGGGCTCATAATGATCGGTGTCGCCTTTTCCAGATGCCTTCAACTCTGCAAGTGCGGTTTTGAAGCACTCGTTGGCTTCATTAAACTCCGAATTTCTAATCAAATCAAAAGTTTTCAAATACGGTGGGGCCTTCAGGTAACGATTCAGAGAATGTCGAAAGTTTTCGAGAGTGGATGTTTTGTACAATTCTCCGTCTTGTTTTCGGGCATCCAAATAAAAATGACTGAGTACCTCTGCTAACCTCTCGGCCGAGAATCCTTCGAATTCTTCACTCTGTCCCTTCTCTTTCAGGTAATACTTCAAAGTTCTGGCGGACGCTTTGTTCGATTTTTTTGTGTTGCTGGGAATAATATTAGCCCGCTTTTCAACAACTTCATCGTCCGTGTGAGACGCGAAACGTTTGCCTGATTCAGCCATTTTGTTTAGCAGACGATGGAATCTAGTGAACACCTGTTCGTTGCCCTTGGCGACGGGGGTATACGATATATATTCGACCAGCAAGTTGACAATACAGCATCACACATGAGGTCTGTCAGCCAATCAAAAGTCTACATGCTTCTCTGAGATATGATAAATATATATATAGCTCAACTAGAAGCATTTGCTAGATCCTGTATTTAATGTGACGATTTTAATCAACGTCGTAAAACATTCTTGATGAAACTTATAAAACAGGGCTATACCGCCAATCGCCTCCGCTCAAACCTTCTCAAATGTGACGCTACATATCGCATGCTGATAGAAAAATACGATAGTAGCGGCCGAATATTGAATTCAACATTAAAAATGGTGGTGACGAACTGATAAGAAGTCATATGACCCCACAGACTGACTGAATATTTCTAAAACCATCACAAGAATCAAAAGTGATCCCTGCGATGATTTTCCTACGAAGTAGGCTACCATCTGCAAATTGTCCGGTAGTCAGTGAGTGAGTGAGTCCATCCGAATCCTTTCGTCGGCATCGTTGACATTAGAACCTTGATTTTTTGCATGAAGGTGCATTAGGGGACTGTTACCAGCAAGACCTGAGCTGACCTACTTTTGATGAAAATTTTGGTGATTTTTGATAAAAATCACTGGTGATCCTGACTTGGGCTGTGCCCATCTTAATATAGGCAGGATTTCAGCTTGGGGTGAGGGGATTTTCAAGAGTTCAGCACGTGTCGGAGCCCGATGCCTACCTTACTTCGTAGGTCCTGTGACATTAGTCACACTGTCATGTGTATCCCAGCCACGCTCTTATTACAGACTGACGGACTAGTCGCTTATGTTCTCTGAGTAATCGTCACTTATCCTTCGTTTTGATTAAGAATATGATTGCCATAGTTCACGAATGGATATCGGTTGTTCAATAAAGCCCAACTTGCGTGTGTGCGTATGGTGCTAGAGTATTTCTGTGTCATAGCATTTCTCTTGAGAGGATCATGTTCAATATGGAGATATTGTGCAGGACTAAACAGGATATATTCAAACTATTCGTACATCTGTGGGAGTTAGGATTTAGAAATCTATATATAAACATCATTTAATATCATTTACGACTTATGTAATTATTCGCGTAATATGAGCGGAGTTTATTTACGCCCGCGACATTGGCATCATATTATAAGACTATACCGGTACCGGGATATTATCTTTCATCACCGCATCAGTTTACGTACATGCCATGATACATGTACATGTTCGCTGATGTAGTATCAAGCACTATGGCGGGTAAATACAACGCAATATATCCAAAATCATGTTACATTTTTAATTTCAGCGAGAAATCTTGGAGTTCAAATAACATTTTTTGCTCGTACTCATTCTATTTCCTCTTCATATAAATGAAGTTTCATAAACAGGGCATTCTGATACCACTGCGGCAATAAACTCAGACCTACGGTAAGCAAAGAAGGCGAATAAATGTGGGATATTAAGTAAACCGGGTAAAGAGAGTTGACGTCAGCACTGGAGATCGTGGTGTCCGATTAGCTTTCCAGGAAGCCAATAATGTGTCCATATCGACCCACACGTATGGAAAGGAAGGACGTATATCTAAACGCTTTACAACTCCTCTCATACAGATTCCGTTTCCTTAGAACGTCCTTTTTCATTTGCCATGACTTAAAATTCACGAATATGACGCGTGATTTATTTTCTCGATATGGCTGCCATAAATAGAATGTCCGTGATATACATCATATCTTGATTATTGATTAATCTGACAGATTATTTCAGATTCATCGTAACTTCTTGTAACTGTAAGATGATTGAAATAACCGTAACATGGTGTCAATAACCGTAAGATGTCAATATCCCGAAATGCTATATCAGATTTGTACTTGGGGCCTACTATTCGAGTGTCGTATACACGGATAACCCATATTGTTGGCATTCATTCTGTTTATGTGACATAATGCACAGCTTGACATCGTAGATCGATTGATTTATACTGAGGTGTGTTTAACCACGTTATATTCCATTCTATAACAGTCTAATCTTTGACAGACACATAAGTTGGAGTTCGCACCAGATAGTTTTCTGTTCAGATGAAAATAAACAATGAGATCCACTATTCAACAACCAGCAGGGGACTAATGTTAGTAGTATATAGCATTGATTACAGCGCATATTGACCTTTGACCTCAGAAATTTGCATATCACGTGACAGGTCAAAGGTCAATGAGTGCACTTGAGTTGACCTGTATCCTTTCATCTTGTCTTTGACCTTGGATCATGTTTAGACATGTTAGGGTTGGGGGTTTTCCATCACGTGTGGTATGACGTCACTTCCGGTCTGGGTGAATGGGGCGTGATCTGTGAACATGATAGGACATGTACTGACCTGTCTGTGGGGTTTTTCCCTACAATGTCGTTCACCTTCGTGTTTTTTCGGTGAGGTGCGAAGGGTACGTCCGTATCTTTTCGGTGAGGTCCGTGGGAACATGATAGGCCATGTACTGTCTGTGGGGGTTTTCCCGCCAGAATTTCGCTGTCGTCTGCTTGGAGTTGTCACGTGCCGAACACCTGGCTCCCCGAATTGCAGTATATAGACAGTATTAACCCTCAGGTTGACCGTTGACCTCAGAAATTTCCATATCACGTGACAGAGGTCAAAGGTCATTGAGTGCACTTGAGTTGACCTGTATCCTTTCATCTTGTCTTTGACCTTGGATCATGTTTAGACATGTTAGGGTTGGGGTTTTTCATTATATAGACAGTATTAACCCTCGCATTGACCTTTGACCTCAGAAATCTGCATATCACGTGACAGAGGTCAAAGGTCAATGAGTGCACTTGAGTTGACCTGTATCCTTTCATCTTGTGTTTGACCTTGGATCATGTTTAGACATGTTAGCGCTGGGGTTTTTCCCATCACGTGCGCATGTGTATGACGTCACTTCCGGTCTGGGTGAACGGGGCGTGACCTGTGAACCTGATAGGACATGTACTGACCTGTCTGTGGGGGTTTTCCCTACAATGTCGTTCACCTTCGTGTTTTTTCGGTGAGGTGCGAAGAGTACGTCCGTGTCTTTTCGTTGAGGTCCGTGGGAACATGATAGGTCATGTACTGATCTGTCTGTGGGGTTTTTCCCGCCAGAATTTCGCTGTCGTCTGCTTGGGGTTCTCACGCGCCGAACACCTGGCTCCCCGAATTGCAACAATGTTGCACGTTCGCTACAATGTTGCGGTGAACACCTGGTCTGGCGTCTGCGTGAGTGAGTTCACGTGCCGAACACCTGGCTCCCCGAGATCAAGGCATGTCCATGAGTATATAGAGGGCTGAGGGTATGTCTGACTGTATGGAATGCATGTTTTGACTTGTGTCTGGGTTTTTTCCATCACGGGGAGTGCGCATGTGTATGACGTCACTTCCGGTCTGCGTGAATCGGGCGTGATCTGGGTATGACTGTATGGGATGTACTGACTTGGTTCTGGGGTTTTTCCATCATGCGGCGGTCACGTGATTAGGAGTGCATGTACGGACTTGTATGCCGTCCATTCATTTGAGTCGGAGACTTGGGGTCCCTACGGAAGGATTTTGCAAGTCATGGGTGGGTGTATGTAAAATGAGGATTTGTCTCGAAAATATAAAAAGCGGAACACGGACTTTACCTCTAAAATAGGGGAAAACCCCTATCAACTCTATCCCAAAGGGCTAATATCGGTCCCTGGCTTATCAGGTTCTGCCTGGAGTGGGTGTATGTAAAATTAGGATTTGTCCCGAAAATATAAAAAGCGGAACACGGACTTTACCGCTAAAATAGGGGAAAACTCCTATCAACCCTATCCCAAAGGGCTAATATCGGTCCCTGGCTTATCGGAGCCTGCTGAGAGAGTGAGGGAGTGGGTGTATGTAAAATTAGGATTTGTCCCCAAAATATAAAAAGCGGAACACGGACTTTATCCCTAAACTAGGGGAAAACACCTATCAACCTTATCCAAAAGGGGTCAGTTCGGTCCCCCGGGCTTATCGGGGCCTGGGTGCATGGGTGGGTGCATCTAAAATCAGGATTTTCCCCGAAAATATAAAAAACGGAACACTGACTTGACCCCTAAGCTAGGGGAAAACTGGATTTTCCATCCGGGTTTTCTCCGGCCCGGCCCGGCCCGGCCCGCCCCGCCATGGCCGCAGCGCGCGCGCGGGTTATCCGGAAGTGCGCGACATCACCGGAAGTGCGCGAATGAATTTCGGATTATCCTAGGCCACTGATTGGCTACTTTCTCAACGGTGTTCAAAGCCAGTTTCACCGAATCCCCACGTGCCTGTTATAGCCTTCATGCATTATGCTCATATAGAAACACACACAAGACAAGGTTTTTTTTGGTTAAATCTCATTTTGTTTCTCACTTCACTCCCCCTGTGGCTCTTGTAACTTGTAACTCCTCGTCAAATGTTGGAATGCCCGCTCGTAACCTAGACCAAAACATGTACTTGGTCTGTGGGCTGATTTCATTGGCTCTCTATTTTACTGCAGTGCTCTTGCATTGTTTTCTGGACATTGATGGGTTACATTTGGCCCCATTCTAGGCCACTGATTGGCTACTTTTCTCAGTCCATTCATTGACCGAATCCCCACATGTCTGTTATAGCCTTCATGCGTTATGCTCATATAGAAAACACAAAAGACAGGGTTTTTTGGTGAGATCTCATTTTTTTATTCAGTGAACAACAACAACGTGAGAACAACCACGTGAAACTGAAGCCCAGAACAGGGGGCTTTACGTGAAAAAAATTAAGCCCAGAACAGGGGGGCTTGTAAACTTAAGCCCAGAACAGGGGGCTTGTACATTGAAAGAACTTAAGCCCAGAACGGGGCTTGTACATTGAAATGATGGGCGATATACGAGTACAACGCGGTCCTCGGCCTTGGGGTATTCGTCAAACATCTGTACGATTGTAGATAAGGTCCTTCCCCGGCATCGATGGTACAGGTAAAACAAGCAATATTGTCTGCACACGCTACTGGTCAGGCTTTGCAACGTTTGACTGTTCCAACACCACGTCTCTGTGCGTTGATCCGTGAAGTCTGTTAAATCGGGATGGAGGGGTGGCAGGCCGTACGGGTCAAAGTTTTTGCCCTGCTGTTCTGTCAAGTATACGGCCACCCAATGTTCACCGGGCCGATCCATCGGGTCCGTGTTGAGAACGTATGCAGCAGGATACATACGGTCTAATGGGAACACATCTCGGGCGAACACCCCTTGAAAGACCATACGTGTCATTCTCCAGCACGGTGGTTATCTGGTCTGTATCCATGTTAGGTGGAAAAGTCACACAGGACGTTGCACGCCTTGTCCACTTGAATGATGTTGTCAAACTCGGCGTAGCAGATCACATTGACGGTGGTCCCGAGGGCTCGTGCAAAGTGAATTTCCAACCGTAAATTGCCTTGCTTGGCCAGGGCCAGCTGATGGTCGTTCTCTAAGGTGGGGGTCAGATCGAAACAAAACAACGTGTATCCGTTCGCGTAGTCCTCCCGACTGATCATATTCCCTTCGTCCTGGTCGATTTGACCGGTGGCTGTAAACAGGCTCTGATAGGCTCGAATGAAATTCCTGCGCCCAAAGTTCGGTGTTAAGGCCGTGGCTGGGACCTGTTGTCCATCCACAGGCAGGGCCACAAAATTGATGCCGAAATGTTTAAAGTCAAACGGATTCTCTGGGTAGGCTCCGCTGAAACTGGTATTTTCCACACAGGCCAGAACACTTTGGTTTGTACACGTCGGATAGGGTACTGGGCTGGTTTTGTTTCCAAGGCTTTCATGTGTCCCAATTGAACGGATGGATTCGGTTTCCCTTTTCGGACATACAGGACTGCGTCTTGGATAACAATCTTATTGTCAGCTGCATGCCCATCTACGTTAGTGGGCATCAAGGCGAAGGTCGAAGGCACCCGTATCAGTCGGATTTTGATGGGGATCTTGTTCAACAGGTACCGGTCTTGCATGAACATGTCTGCGTGTAGTCGACCCATGAGATCCACCGAGGCACCGTTCGCAGTGAAAGCCTTCCGATTGTTATATCCTTCATTGTCCACCGTGTCCATGTGCTCGGGTGTGTCCTGGTAGAATAAAGCGGCTGTCAGCTCAGATTTTTTAACCTCTCGTCCATACGACAACAGCGTCTCGATGCTGGTCGAATCACTCATGAGTTTGTCGCTGAGAAAAATATCCACCTGTTGAAACATCGAGTGCAGCCAGAGATTCGTCGGGCCCACCGTTGCAGCTTGGATGATTCTGGAGCCATCCCCATTGACGACCTTGGCTTTCACACACAAGTATGTATGGGCTAAATCCACATAGGCCGTATCCGCATTATTATGGTGAACTCGATGGGCCCTGTTTCGTTGATGCTGGAGAGCGGGAGATGCTCCACCCATAATCCTTGTTCGGCACTGGTCTGTGTGGGCGGTCGACAAATCAAATTCACTGTTGGTGGACTCTGCGTGGATCAAGGACATGTTTAAGAAAAGATATCCTGGGTCTTCGATGTGCGTCGTCGCTGGGTCGGTCGTCGACTGGTGCGTGGTCTCGGTGGGGCAGCTCTTTTATTTCCTACGGTGCGTTGTGCTTTGGCCACCAAGACGCCTCCTGCTTCTTTGGCCCGCCGTTTCAAGGCTTCTTTGGGTGCCGTACCCCCCAAGACATCACCGGCCACTTGCAGTCCACTGCGTACCGCTTGTTTGCCGATTGCTTTCACCCCACGCGTCACCAAGGGCAGGAACGTTTTGACGATGCTCCCGAGTATGTTCCCCAGCCCATGTCCTCGTTGCATGCGTGCACCACTAAAGACGGGAAGGCCACCCCCGGCCTGTTGGGCATAATAGTCCATATAGCTGCGTGCATCCACTCGTAAGGTACTTTCATTATGCAAAGTGGGGAGCACGTGCTTGTCGAAAATGAAGTGTCAGCACCACTTTTCCTCGTTCGAATGCCACCGGTCGTCCCGTGTCATCTCTTATATCCACCGAGATAGTGTTGATGTCGGTTTGTCGTACGGGCAGGTAGAGCATGTGAGTGAAACTGTGAGTGATTTGATCTCCATACGTCTTTTTAATGGGGGTCACACGTAACAGAGGTGTGTTGATATCGCCCACGATGTGGTTGTCGACCACGTCCGAGTAGACGTAGAGTCCGTACATACCCGACTTCATATCCATCGGGATCTGGCCATGGTCCTCGGATGGACCCGTGTAGGTCGCGTGAGCGGGACCCAGCAATTGCTGTAGATAGGACTCAGTACGACACTCACGTTGGCGGTGAGAAGGATCTGTGCCTTGTCATTGTGTGCGTTGTAATCGAAGTCCACGTGATTCTTGAAGGGAAAGGATTTGATGGGTTTTGAAACATTCGTGACCTCCCATAGAGCCTTATAATGCAACAGTCTTGTCAGCCCCTGCATGAACTCCTTGGGGGTATCGTATTGGCCTTCGGGGAGGGTGAGTCGGGTGTTTTTGCCTTCGTAGGTCACCTCGTACCACACTTCATTGGCTCGCACGTTGTACCACGAGTAAGGGTATTGGATATCCACGAGGCCACATTCCCATCGTCCAGGTAAATGCAACGGTTGCGATAACTGGGTGACGTACTTGACCAAGATGTTGTCAGGAAACACATCCAGCGAACTGTTACTGGGTAGGGTGAGGTAAAACATGGCGACTGAGCTGTCCAGCTGCTGCTGTTGGTTTTAATAGGTGTTCCAGGCCTTGGGCGGTTGTGTCCGGCGTCGTGTTCGTCGCGGTGACTTGCTACGTGTCACGGCTCTGGAGATGTGGGGTGTCCTGATCAAGGATGGTTTTTTAAAGGCCTGCAAAGAAGGTGCCCGTTGTGGTGATGTTTTTTGGGTGACTCCGGTTCCCATTCGGCTTCCCAAGAAGGTAGTGGGCCACTCGGCGATTGCTGGGTCCGCTGCATAAAGGCCCAGCGGTGGGGATTCCCCACCAATTCCTGTGGTACATGCATGTCTTTCAAGCCTTGAGCGAAGACCTCCCATCCTCGAGGATCCGTGTGCGACCTGCGTTGACGCATCAGGTCATTCACTAAATCCGTCATGTGGGTACCGGGGACCACCTGATTCTGTACCAGTAGTTCGCCTTTATCATTCCAAGTCATGTTAGGATTCTGTTTCATCCGTTATAATACCAGGCCAGCTTGTTTCTTGAACGATGCAGGTACACTCTTCAGGACTTCGTCTTCCACCCACTGTGGGGCTGTGGGTGGTACCCCTGGTAATGGCGGCTGTTGGAGCTGTGCTGAGGTCGGCGGTGTGTCGCGTGGTGGTGGTGGTGGTGGTAGGGTAGAGAGGGTTTTGTATTGGTCCATGAACGTCATGTACCGTTGAAGCGTCTCACTGTACCGTTGTACTTTCTCACTGTCGCTTAACCCCGGTCTTTGTAAGATCTGTTGCATCTCTTCATCGAGGGTGTTTATGGTCTTCACCGTAGGTGGAACAGGGTAGGGCGATTGGAGGTTTTGAAGGAGCTGTGGTTCGACGAGGACCATTTTCCCCCGTGTGGTTCATTGTCGGCCGAAGAGTCCACCCAATACTGAACCCAACACGGAAGCGGCCAACGGTGCTAAGATGGGCCCGAGAAAGCCACCTTTCTGTAACACCTTTTTCTTTTGTGTTTCAGACACTCGCTTCTGGACTAGGGTTCGGAGACCGGTCTTATGCTTGGTCAACTTTGTCTTCTGAGCCGGAGTCAGTGGTACGTTGCCTTTTAACAGGTTGTACCCTATCTCCCACAGACAGCGTACAAGGTCAGGGTCCGCACCGCGTACAATGGTTCGGACCAACTCGGGTGGGGCCGTCTTCAATACACGGAGCGTCGGGGCGTGCTTCCGTACTCGCGCAGACATCATGTACAACTAATGCTAGAACCCACAACTCTGCTCTTTTTACCCTTTTGCGGGCTACCTCCTGAATATCGAACAGAGACAAAGTCAACCATGATGTGGTATTAATTCTTTTTATTATCCCCATCATCAAACACACACACCCCAGCTGAGGGAGCCACTGTGGGTGTGTTTACATTATTTTTGCATGTAAACGTGATGGGTCTCTCCGGGAAAGATTCCGGTCCGTAGTCGAAGGTGATCGGGGGTGGCTTGCTTAAGGTCGAAGAGCATATACCCGTGCTGAGCGGTTGTCGCGTCTTTAAAAGCTTCCAACGCAAACGGTGTGCGGCCGGGATACATCTGTCTCGCCAGGTGCAGCAGTTGAGTGGTGTCTCTCGGGTTTTTGAAGACCACCAGATAGTGGGCATTTAAGCTGATGTTCCGATGTTCTTTGTTCTTACTGAACACATTCTGCACAATGTAGATGATGCTGAGCCGTCGATGATGGCTGCCTTTGGTAAAGAGTTGGGTGACGCGCGCATCCGTCTCCGCCATGAGATCATCCAGAACCACCAAGGTGTCGGGTTCCAAATCGGCCAGGTTAGGTAGGCCTTCCACGAACGTGATATGGGGCATTGCTGCATGCGCTGCCTGTCATTCTCCATAACACCACACGACTCGGGCAATGGGTGGGGTGATCATGCTGTCGGTGTGTTGAAGGAGCTTCCTGACGAAGTGCGTTTTGCCGGAGCCCGTCGGTCCTGCGATGACGCAAGTGAAGGGATGCTGCCACCGAGGGTCCATGATTAGAGCTGTATGCGCTGTCGTGGTAACCCGCGTTTGTAAATTTGGTACGAATGAACTGGAGTGGTGGTGGTGGGCACAACGTCGGTCGTCGTTGTCTGTTCACTGTGAGTGATGAAATCCGGTGGGTTTTGAGACGTAGTGGGTGTACTTGGTGTAGACGTTGACTGTATACTTGGTGTGGAGCTTGATGTGGCTTGTACACGTGGTGTGGTGGTGATGACTGGGCTCGTTTCCATCACGGGGTTGACTGGTGTAGAGAAGGTCTGTAGACTGGTTTGACTGGTGGCTGGAGTTCTAAGTTGGTTAAGTAGAGTGCTGAGATAGGCTACGTCGTAAAACACTCCTCCGTACAACACACTCAGCAGGATTAGCACTAT